>JABUQX010032888.1:32500-47458 GCA_015478945.1 Trachelipus rathkii
TTACGAGAATGTAAAAAAAATAATGATGAATTAACGCCTTGCGGAAAGGTTTCCCAGGCATATAGAATGCTATAGAAAAAGCAAAATTTATATTTTTTTTTAAAGAATAATAAAAATAAAATTACTTAGAAATAAATTATAATTTAAAATTTATCCGAATCCTATCGGGGGCGTTTGCACGCTAATGCTAGAATCCAAAAAATTAAAGAATTTAAAAATAATAATAAAAAATAATAATAAAAATAATAATAATAATGATTGTAACTAAAACAAATTAAAAATTTGATATAATTTTTAAATGACGTTAGTAAATAAAAATTTGCTCTGACAACTTTTCGAATTTATATATTCTACATATGAAAAGTGAAAAAAATTTCTAAATTCGTTAAAAAAAACGTTTTTTACATTCCAGGAAAAAATCTACGGATTCGAAAAATGCATTTTCAACTGTTAAAAGTTAAATATCTGGTTCTACTTAACATATAGAGATAAATAAGGTAGGGATTTATAGGTTTCCAAGAGCGAGGAATCCGAACCTGTTATTATTTTTAAGGTATTTTTAGTAGAAAAAAAATTATTAAAAATAATTTTAAAAATACAGAGATAAGAGAAAATTTTAAGGAAAGCAAAATTGAAGAACTCGATGAGTTTTAGGGAAATATAATATTTTTTTTATTTTTCCTATAATAAATAAGGAATAATAAAATGACATGATATGAGAATGAGCAAAATCCAAAATTGACTTATAATAAAAAAATCTATAATAAAATCGAAATATGGGCACAATCCAAAATTGACTTATAATTAAAAAAATCTATAATAAAATGACAACTTGTGAAGATCTGTAATACTAAAATTAAAAATTTTAAATTCATAAAAAAAAAATAAGAGTAATAAACATGTGAAAAATACAAATCAATCATTGCTTAATTTGAATTATTTTGATGATAAAAAGAAATTATGCTCAATGTGCAATAAAAGCGTTCTAAACCTTAAATACACAGAAAAGTAGTAAGAATTCATTCAAGAAATTTCCGAATGGGCAATGTGATTACAAAATTGGTCGAAAGGAATTCATGGTAATTTTCAGCATATTGTTCTTACCAATATACAAATCATTGTCCGAGGATGTATATATAGATATGATAAGTATAATTCAGAAAAAAATTGAAGAAACAAAATTGGGAAAATTTAAAACTCCTCTCTATTTTTTGATTTTTATAAATTTTTAATTCTGTTGGAAGAAAACAAACGATTCAAATTTGGTTTAATAGCGGTTCCATATGTATAACAAATAATTCTCAAATAAAAGATACTATTCATGAAATGATCAATAAAATTGAAGAAAAAATATGTAAATTTACAAGAGAAGGGTCAGGATGGATTATCAATAAACTTTTAGATTTTGAAATGAAGATAGCAAAATATAAACCATTAAGAGCTTCTTCATATATCGAAAGTCCAGCTAAATGTAAAAACCAAAAATTTGGATTGATTAATATTCAAAATAAAAATGATAACGAATGTTTCAAATGGTGTATAGCAAGATCTGATTGTTTAACAGAAAGAAATCAACAGAGATTATCAAAAAGAATAAAAGAAGTATCTAAAAATTACAATTGAAAAGGAATAGAATTCCCAGTTCAATTAAAACAGATTACTAAATTTAAGAACCAAAACGATGTGTCAGTTAACGTATTTGGACTAGATGAAAAAGAAATACTATATCCTTTAAGAATTACAAAAGTTGAGAAAACTAAACATGTTGATTTACTTTTAATATCAAATGATAAAAATACACATTATTTACTGATGAAACATTTGAGTCCATTCATAGATTAAGAGCATAAAGAAAAAACTTATCCATGTCGATTCTGTTTACATAGTTTTTTAATAAAAAGAATGTTCTTGTCCTTCCTCACGAATGTAGTATTCATAAACCGGTGAGAATTAAATTATCTGAAGGTCAAGTTCAATTTAAACTGCATTATAAACAATTCAGACATCCATTTGTTATATATGCAGATTTTGAAAGCACCTTACAAAAGATACAAACGAGTCAACCAGATCCTAAAGAATCTTATACAATTAACCTACAGAAAAATCAACCAAACAGTTGGTGTTGTTATACGAATGTGATGTAGATGAATATTCAAAGCTCGAAATATATGAAGGAAACGAAGCACCTAAAATGTTTACAGAATATTTAATTTCAGAATCAAAAAGAATTTATGAATTATTGAAAATGAACAAACCAATGAATTTAACTTCAGAAGAAAAAATGGATCATGAAAATGCTAGTCGTTGCTATGTATGTAAAAAAGAATATGCACAATCAGATTTCAAACTAAGAGACCATAATAATTTAACAGGAGAATATAGAGGACCTGCTCACAGAAGTTGTAATTTACAAATTAGAAATCCTAAATTTATTCCAATAATATGCACAACTTATCTAAATACGATGCTCATTTATTGATAAAGGATTTGGACATACCGATGGTGAATTAAAAGCAATTCCTCAACGGAGAACTTATATAAGTTTCATCAAGTATATAATAGTTGATGATATATATAAACTCGATAAGCTGGAGTTTTGAGATTCATCGCGATGTTTTAAGATTTTTATGTCATCATGCTCTTGCTAAATTACATCAAATTTAATGGATGAAAATTTAAAAGAATTTACACATACAATACATAATTAGTTTCAGCTACTAAAACGTAAAGGAATTTATCCATACGGTTGGATGGATTATATACACAAAATTAATTACGATTACTAAAAAAGAGAAATTTTAATAATATTTAAATAATGAAGTACATAACAAACGAGGACTACAAACATGCGCAGACTATCTGGACAAAATTTAATTGTAAACCTTTAAAGATTATCATATGTTATACTTACAATCTGATACATTATTATTAGCTGATGTGTTTGAAAATTTTAGAACAACTTGTTTAGATACTTATAAATTAGATCCAGCGCGTTATTTTACATTTTCAGGTTTGTCTTGGGACGCATTATTAAAAGAAAACGAAAGTAAAATTAGATTTATTAAAAGATCCGGATATGTTGTTAATGATAGAAAAGGGGATTCAGAGGAGGAATAGTACTTATAATCCTTGATACACATAGATATGCGCAAAGCTAATAATCCATACTATTCACCAAACATGCGACAATAGAGGCACAAAACTCCTATCTCATCCAGAAACACTAAGCATACTAAACCACAAAGAAACACATGTCTCAGTATTTGCCTACGGGAAATTTTAAATGGATGAAAAACATTAACGATTTTGATGTTTTGGACATCAGTGATGAATCTAAAAAGGATATATTTTTAGAAGTTAATTTGATATCCTAAGAAACTACACAATTTACATAACGATTACTCCTTAGCAGCAGAAAATATAAAGTTTAGATAAAGTTTCAAAATTAGTTCCAAACTTAGAATAATAAAGAAAAATATATCATACACTATAGAAATTTAAAACAGTGTTTGAATTTAGGATTGAAACTAACGAAAATACATAGAATATTGGAATTTGATCAGAGCAATTCGTTAATGAAATGATGCATTGATCTTAAGACGAGAAAGAGAAAGGAGCGAAAAAATGCAATTTGAAAAAATTTGCTATACAATTCAATCGAACAACATCGGTGTTTGGTATAACGTGAAAACATAAGAAATGGAGTTGATGTACGATTAGTTAAAAATGAATAGAGCAAGCTCAAAAATTAGTAAATAAACCAAATTTTGAATCATTTAAAATATTCTCAGAAAATTTTAATAGCTTGTCATATGAAAAAAACTGCAAACTAAGATTTGATAAACCTATTTTGTAGGATGTCTATTTTGGAGTTAAGTAAACTTTAAATATACATGACTTTCATTAATACATCTAGTAAAAACTTAAAATTACTATCAAAAAAGTAAAATTATTGTTTACAGATACAATTCATAATGCTATTCATGTAGGAGAATGAATGATATATGTAAAGATATGAAAAAGGAATATAAAACTGTGCGAGGTCTCACATCTGATTATCCAAAAGGCATACATTATTATTTCAGAAAAAAATAAAAAGGTTATTAGGTAAAATGAAAGATAAAACAGCTGGAAAAACTGATAACAGAATTTGTAAGACTAAGAGCAAATTATATGCTTATAAAACATTAGAAAATAAAGAAATTAAAAAAGCTAAGGGAGTAAAGAAAAGCGTTATCAATCAAACGATTAACATTGATGACTATAAAAAAGTATTATTTATGGAAGAAACTCTATATAGGAAACTAAATTTAATACGAAGTAAAAACATGATTTGTATACTACACAAGGAATAAATATTCAATTATAAAAAAATATGATAAACTAATATATATTAGAAAATAATATAAACACCTTAGCTTTAGGACATTATAGAATAAGCTAGTTGGCTCCAATAGATTACCTTTTAGTTGTAAGTTAGAGTTAAGAAAAAATTAAAAAAATATAAAAAATATTGCATGTTAGTTGTAAGTTAGAGTTAAGGAAAAATTTAAAAAATATATATAGGGGGGCCCCTGTCGGGGCCCCCCTCCACCCTTTTATAGAAGATGTTTATTTTTTTACATAATTTAAAACTAAAAAAAAATAAATAAAAAATAAATTTAAAGAATAAAATCGAAAAAAAAAATAAATGGTTTAGTGGGATGCCTTAAGGCATCCCACTAAATAAAAAAATAAAAAAAATAAAAAATATAGTTTAGCGGGTTGCCTCGAGGCATCCCGCTAAAAAAAACAAAAAATAAAAAATATAAAAAAATATTGCATGTTAGTTGTAAGTTAGAGTTAAGGAAAAATTAAACAATATAAACCTGATTCGTTAATTTAAATATTACAACCCCCCTGTTTCATGGTAGGTTGTGAAAAAAATTTTCAAACAACTATCATCTATATTTATGAATCTGGTTTATACTGTTTAAATAATTTTTTAAAATAGAATATAAAAAATTAAATTTCGTTCCCCCCGTGAATCACGGGGGTTGTGAAATTTTTTTTTACATCCTTTACCATTTATATTATGTATGGGGCCCCGTTTCAGGGGGGCATACATAAAAAAAATTTAAAGAACTTTATATAATCTTTGTAACCCTGGCGTTTCGCCAGGGTTACATATAAAAATTAAAAATATATAGTTTAGCGGGATGCCTTAAGGCATCCCGCTAAATAAAAAAATAGAAAATAAAAAAAAATATATATATATATAGTTTAGTGCGGGTCCTCAAGGACCCACACCAAATCTTAGAAAAAGTAAAAAAAATATACGTTTGGTGCGGGTCCTTTAGGACCTGCACCAACTTTAAAAAAAAATAAAAAATATAAATTTAAAGAATATAAGTTTAGCGTGGTACCTCGAGGCACCACGCTAAAATAAATAAAAAAAATATAAATTTTTATAATTTAATTTTTTTTGGTTTTATATTTTTAAAAATATTCTAAGTAGTGGAGAGAAGGGCTTTCAAAATACAATAAATATATATTTAAAAAATTTTTTTTTTATATTTTTAAAAATATTTTAAGTCGTGGACCCCTGCCTTCAGGCAGGGGTCCATTCAAATTACAATAAATATATATTTAAATTTTTTTATTATTTTTTAAAAAATATTTTAAGTCGTGGACCCCTGCCTTAAGACAGGGGTCCATTCAAAATACTAAATATATATTTAAAAAAAAATTTTATTTATAAAAATATTTTAAGCATTTATCTGCCTTAAGGCAGGGGTCCTTCAAAATACAATAAATATATATTTAAATTTTTTTTTTTAATATTTTTAAAAATATTTTAAGTCGTGGACCCCTGCCTTAAGGCAGGGGTCCATTCAAAATACAAAATATATACTTAAAAAAAATATATATAAATTTAAAGAATATAAGTTTAGCGTGGTGCCTAGAGGCACCACGCCAAAATAAATTAAAAAATATAAATTTAAAAAAATATAGTTTTTGTGTGTCGCCTTGAGGCGACACTCAAACCAATTATAAAAAAAAATATAAATTTAAAAAAATATAGTTTTGTGTGGGTTCGTTTCGGGTCCCCTTTAAAATTTACGAAAAAAAAATTGTAAAAATATTTCAAGCGAGCCCCGTTTCGGGGCCCCCTTTAAAATTTACGAAATAAAAAAATTATAAAAATATTTTAAAAGTTGCCCGTTTCGGGCCCCCCTTTAAAATTTACGAAATAAATTTGTATGCCCCCCGTTTCAGGGGGGCATACATTACGTGAAAACGTAACGTTTATCCTTTTTATAAAAATATAATTTTTTTTCAAACGAATACAATTTTTTTCTCTATAATAAATAATGGAAAACCTTTCTATCAGTGGAAAGGATAGAAAAAGAAAAAATAATCTAGCCACATCATTTCTTAATTACCATTCTTCTAACTGTAGACTCTAATTATGGACGAGTCTGGAGCGTAAAACGATTTACACTACTAAGAATGTTACTTATGGATAAGTGGTTAGATTATAATAATCTATTTGTTTTTGGAAAGTCTTTACACCAGCCAGAATATAAATTAATAAAATCAGGATTTGATAAAGGATATAGTAAAAACGAAGTTCTTGAATTATTGGAGAAAGGAGGGGGTGATATCGATTCATTTATTAGAAATCTACCTAAAAAGCATAAAAAATCAAAATATAAAGGTAGAATATTATGAGATTCTTCCGAAATTCTATGACGCGAAGGGATGTTAAAACAGATAAAAAATTTATGTTGTATTTGATGACTATAATGGAATGATTCAAATCAAAGTAAGCTGAAGATTATTATACGAGAGAAAGACATATTAATGCAAGCTCTATTTATATTAGTCAAAACTATTTAAAACTTCCTCGTCAAACAATACGATCCAATGATAATGTGTTTATATTGTTCTCCTTGCCTATAAAAGATTTAGTTAATATTTTTAATGATTTCATTTCAAAAGATATGATGTGGGAGGAATTTCGTAATTATTGCGAAACTGTTTGGAAAAAACCATTTGGTTACATTGTTATAAATAAAAAATTACCCCCAGGAGAGGGAAGATAGCAAGCTAATTTTAACTTCTATTATATATATATATATACTCTCTCTATATATAATATATATATATATATTATATATATATATATATATATAATATATATATATATTATATATATATATATATATATATATATATATATATATATATATATATATATACCTAAAAAGTTTTTTCCTCTTAAATAAATGTATATTTACAATACAACTCGAAAAGTACATAAAGAAAATTTCTTTGAGACCAATTCAATAAACTTGACCCTTGAAAATCAAAAATATATTAATGAATTGAAATTATTTTTAAAGACGAAAACTGGCTCAGGATTGTTAAATTCGGCGTTGAAGAAACTCCCTTTACCAGAAATGCACTTAAATTTACCTAATAATGTTCCATCGGAAAATCTTACAACAATACTGGAAAATATTCATATTGCGGTCCAGGTACGAAAGTACAAAAAAGATTAAAAGAAGGATATAATTGTGTTAACAGTTTAGATAAGGCCTGTAAACAACATGATATAATTATTTAAAACATAAAAATACGAAAGAGAGAAATGCGGCAGATGATTTATTAGCAAAACAAGCGAGTAAAATTGCTTTAGATCCTAATGAACCAGAGTACGTTAAGAAAAGAACGCGAGATTAGAGGTCACAGGACTTATGGGTAAATGAAATTCAAGATTCGGAATGGGTTTACCATCAAAAAACGGGGGTAAAGAGCTCGCGGAATCGGGCTCTGAAAATTGAGAGAATTATATTATAATCCTAAAACTGGATACTCAGGAATCAATGATTTAGTACGAAAAAGCGGGTTATCTTCTAGGATAGTTAAGGACTGGCTAGATCATCAAAACGTTTACACATTACATAAATCGATAAGACATAAATTTCCTACGAGAAAAGTGATGGTCTCTAGTGTTGATGATCAATGGCAAGCTGATTTAGTAGACATGCAAAAATATAAATCTCATAATAAAAATATAAATTACGTATTAACAGTTATAGATATATTCAGTAAATACGCTTGGGCTACTAATATTAAAAAGCAAACTGGAAATGGATTTCGCAGAGGCATTTCAAAATATATTTAAGGAAAGAATTCCTAGAAAAATACATGTATATACGGATAAAGGACTCGAATTCATAAATAAACCAACTTAAGAGCTATTTAGAAACCATAGAATACATTATTTCGCTACAGAGAATGAAACGAAAGCTCAAGTAGTAAAAAGATTTAACAGAACTTTAAAATCTAAAATGTGGAAATATTTTACAAAAAACAAAACAAAGAAATGGATTGATATTCTCCCTAATTTAGTAAAAAATTATAATACAAGTTCTCATAGAAGTATTAAAATGACTCCTGAACAAGGATCTCTTGCGAAGAATAGTAAAGTTGTGTATGAAAATTTATTTCCTCCTACTAAGTCGAAACTTAGGAAACCAAAATTTAACCTTTGTGATAGTGTAAGAATTAGCAAAAATTTAAAGATTTTAAAATAGGTTATCTTCCAAACCTTACAGAAGAAATATTTATTATATCTGAAGTATTGAAAACAAATCCTATAACTTATAAAATAAGAGACATGAGTGATGAAGAGATTGGAAGTTTTTATGAACAAGAAATGGTGAAATATGAAAGTGAATTATACGAGATTGAAAAAATATTAAAAAGAAATAAAGAGAAATATTAGTTAAATGGAAAGGATACAATACAACATCTTGGATAAAAGAAAAAGACCAACGGAAATGATAGACCGTGAAACAGTCAAACAACTAAACAGAAAAAAACAAACAGTTTAACATCAAACATCAAACAGTTAAACTCAAACAGTTAACAGCTTTAGAAACAGATATCCTATGTAAAACGGAACGTGAAACGGTTGGATGTTTGATGTTTACACTGTTTGATGTTTGATGTTTAGCTGTTTCTGTTTCTGTTTTTCTTTCTCTTTAATAATGACATATGTTATATTAAGAAAAATCTGATTTAGTTAAATATTGGAAAGAAACTCAGAAAGATTTTTAAAACCAAAAATTAGGTAAACAAGATATCTATCAAGAAAATATTAAACTACTACAACCATTATTAATTGAACCGATTAAAGATATAACTGTGCATCAAAAAGAAATACTTCAAACTCACCACACTACGAGCTCTTCTTCACGTCAAGTTTCCTTTAACTATTGAAGAAGTAATCAGCATCACCTAGCTGCTCCTAAAATAAATTTTACAAGTTTAGGCAAAATAGCAGAAAATATATGCAAGTAATTTATTATCCTAATAAACATGACACGCATTCGTATTAAAATGACTGAAAGGAGGTGATCGATTTTAAATTCAGGTAAGCAAACAGTTAAAATTAATGGTAATAATTTAATTATTGATAAAACCAAATATCGGTTCTGAAGGTCTATGGAAACTTCTAACTTTGAAAAATCCTGGAGATGTTTCCGTAAATGACTAATAATAATTATAAAAAAAATAATGATATAATCAAACTAAAGCGTTTTTTAGATACGATGGAAGTACTGCTAAATCGATAAGGTGATAAACTAAATGTTTATTAAACCAATATATGATGAATATAAATTGCTTGATGTAAAATCAAAATTACGTTAGAAAGTAAGAACACCAAGAAGAGGCAGTGTTTGAGACACTCCTCCAACAAGTAGTGAAGGAGACGTACCTGAAATATCAGGTACAGGATTTAAATTTTTACCTTCAGATCCTAATGAGCTTGTTAATAAACATAGAATATTATTTTCAGAAATTCAATCGGGTAATACTAACGTTTTTAATGAGTTTCCTTCTTTTAAAGATGAACTGTTAAGATTAGGTGTATTTGATAGAGATATAATAGAATCTTTAAATAACTTTTTTCTCTATAATAAATTAGCAATGTGCTATCTAATAATACATCTGACTTCAAATATAATTTTTACCTTTCTTTAAAATTAAATAAGAATAAAACACATGAAATAAGGTTATTAAATATAAATACGTATAATTCAGTACAAATATTGATGAATAAATAATAAATTTGCATATGAATATAACGGTAAAATTTTTGAAATATTAATTTCCAACAGGAGCTTATGAATTAGGCGATTAATATTCAGTTCAGAAACATCTTGTTAAAAATAAGCATTCAGAAGCATTCAACATTAAAGCGAACAATATTACTATGAAATGTATTATTCATGTTAGGAAGGCTAATTTTATTAAATATATTTTCGATGAAAAGTCATTTAAAAATCTTTTAGGATTTAGTTGGGATCCCTCTTGAAGGCATTGAAAACATGAAAGTGAAAAACATTGTTAATATTTCACCAGTAAATTCTATCTTCTTAGTTAATTGCGATATTATAGAAGGTCTTATCTTAATGGACATCAAAAACCATTTGTATTTTAGTTTCTTTCCGATGTTCCTCTGGTTATAAAATAATGAGAGACCTAATACAGTCGTAATTCTAACCGATACATTCCAACTGGTTAATTTATTCATATTTGCTTACTGATCATATCATAAACCTTTAAATCTTCGAGGAGAAGAAATAACTATTCGATTACATTTTTTTCCTAAACTTTTTTTTCTCTATAATAAATGGAGTATAATTTAAATTGGAAGGAATCATCAGAAAGATGACTCAATTAAAAGATTTGAATATCAAGAATATGAACCTTATACAGGAGTTGATTTAAATACAGCTAGTGATATAAGAATACCAGTTCAAAATCAGGATGAATTTTTACTACCCTCTAGAAGTTTATATTTATATCGAGGGATCTTTAAAAAAGAAGATGGATCACCATTTGAAAAAGATTCAACCTGGAACTGGAACTGGATCAGGAAAATTATATATAAATTTAATTAATAACGGAATCATGTATTTATTTTCAAGAGTTGAATATCAACTTGGAAATAAAAGTTTGGAAGAATATCCAAATCCTGGACAAGCATCAACCATGAAAGGACTTTTAACATATCCTCTCAATTATTTAGAAGGTATGAATTTTATGTGGTCACCTGATAAATGTGATAAAGGTATGTCCAAAAAATTAATAATTCTGGATATGTGGAGAGACACAAATACTTTTAAAGAACTATCCAAGGAATTTTAGTGTAGCTATTCGTTAAGTCATATATTTGGATTTTGTGAAAATTAATGATAAAGTAATTTATGCCATAAAACATCAGCTTACATTTAAGAGAAAAGAAGATACACTGATGTTATCCATTAAAATCGTCAGAATAAACAACGATGATGGTACTTTATCAAGTTCCTGATCGGTAAATTATTTTATCGAGAATAGTATGGAGAATCCCGCACGTAACACTTACAGATGATATTCAATAAAACTGTATAAAGATATTCAAAATAAATTAAATTAAATATAATTTTTTGAATAGACATGTGAATCTATAGACAGTAAATCAAGGACAACAACAATTCGATTGGAGATTAAATGTTACAAGCCGGATCTGAGAAACCTCGGTTTTATAACTTTTACGCTTTTCACAGAAACAAATGCGTGATAATCAAATTAATGATAGAGGTCTATTTAATCATTGTAATATAATTAACGCTTTTGTTCAGTTAAATAGCGAAAGATATCCAGAAATTGGATCTTCAACTTGATTTTAATGAGAATTATTATACAACCGCTTATAAAATGCTATCAGATTATTCCAATCATATACTTAAAGAAAATTGTTCTATTAGTTTAATAGAATATCAAAATTTGTATCCATTGCTAGTCAATTTGATGTAAGTAACAATCTGAAAAAATAAAAAGTTCAGTTACAGATATTAAAATAAGAGCAACTTTTTAAGAAAAATCTATCAAAACCTACAAAGGCTTATGCATTAGTTATTGTCAGATCGACTTGTGAAACAACAATCTGATGGAAATAAAATGATATTTCTTTTAATTTTTTTCTCTTAATAAATGAGGTATTATTGTATTCAATTGTAAGAAAATAACAAATACTGAAAATGTCAAAAGGTTATGACAAATTAAAGTAGCATGCTTAGAGGTACATGCAGATGTGGAAAAGTAAAAACTCAATTTACTTCTAATAAATATTAAAAATTATAACAAATATAAAAGGAAAAATTATATATAAAATTTTATATATAATAACTTTTTTTTCTTCTTAAATATATGACGTACAACGAAATGAAAGTATATCTTACACCAAATCCAGGTAAAGAAGTTAACAACGCAGCTAAATAAAAATCTCTTTATCATTTAGAATTAATCAGAAGGATAAGGGAAATCATATCTCTTCTATAACTCCAACTCAAGAGCTAAATTTTAAAAGGGTATACCATTTAATTTAAAATTAAGCATAATCACAAGTAACAGCCTTGGCAAAACATGGAGGATTTTTAATAACACTTTCCAACATTACTAGCAGCTGCAAGTGCAATCGATTCTCTTGCTGGTGGAGCTAGCGCTATTGCTAAAACTGTAATGATAAAAAACGGCCAGAAGAGCATAGAAGGCATACTTCAAATGGAAAAAGAAAACAATGGAAAAAGGTCCTTTTTTTAAACACCCCTCGTCGATAAAAGTAGCGAGGGTTTAATTTTTAAACACATACTAAAAGTTGAATATTCCGATAAAAGCGTTGAGTCAATATGATCTAATGAATTGTTTAATCACTTAATTCCAAACTTTGAAGGAATTTATATGAGAGATGCTCTCCAAAAAAATCTACTAAACAAGGAATGTGAATCTTAAATTTGGATTCAATTAAGGTTCAGGAACTCATTGGACATGTTGGTTTTAGAATTGTAAAAACTTATGCTATTATTTCGATTTCATTCGGTGTTCAACCTCCAACTGAATTGAAAATTATATACAATGCTATATTGTCTATTCAACGTATAAATACAAAAATTGAATGAAGTTATTAGCGGTCATTTGTGTTTATTCATTCTTTTCGGAGTAACCGTATTGAAATTAAATTTTCACTCAAATCTACAAGAACTTTTTTTCTCTAAAATAAATGAGTGTTAATAACTTTGGTGAAGGACCTCTAACAAGAAGTGGACCACCAGGACCGCGAGGACCTCCAGGACCTCCAGGACTGTCAGGAATTGGATTTAAATATTTAGATGAAGCAGGTAATTTTGATATCGAAAATAAAAGGCTGGCAAATGCGGCTAATCCTAGAGAAAAAAACGATGTTACTACAAAAAAAATTTATACAGATAATTTAGTAAAAGGAACAAGAAGTAAGGTTGGATAAAATGCTAAAACAGACTGGAATATGAATAATCAATTAACGTGAATTACAATCTGACAGGGTGATTCATATTAAAAAATTTGTTGAAGAAATAAAATCTAAACTCTTTTGAAATGCATAATAACGTTCTGTTAAAAGGTGGTTTTGAAACGTCTAAAAAAAACGATTAATAAACGATTTTTCAACTCTAAGTGAACCCATATAAATAATTTTAAAACCAAGAAACATGTGCTTACGAAACAATAATTTTTCAAAGACAAATTCAAATTTCATCAATCTGGAAAGTTTCCGTTCGTATTAGGAATGAAAGACCATCTTCGAAGAAAACTGGTTATGTTATGCCATATGAGGATTTATAGATACAATTACATTAGCATCTCTAGATGAAGATCGATATATTTTAGTGAAGTTATTTATCAATGGAGATGAATTTAAAGATTTAGATATATATATAAACATAGTGATACAGATTTTAGAATTAATAGAATAAAAAGCATTCATCTTAATGAAGGAGATATCATAAATTTTCAAGCTGCAAGTGATACAACCAATGAAAAATCTATGCACACTATACAAATGTTTCTAAAACACGATTTTGGAAATTCGAATGATCTTTTCGAAAATGATATATTGGGAGATGAACCTATTCAGGATGAGGAAATTAGGATGAATAATGTATTTGAAAAGATAGAAAAATATAGAAGGGTGCCTATAGAAGAGATGGAGAAAGAAAGATGGAAAAGAGAGAAAGAAAAAGTTTTCTGTTTTTTATTTTATAGTTTATATTTTTTTTTTTATATTTTTTTTGGTGGGATGCCTTAAGGCATATCATATATTTTTAATTTTTTAAAAAAAGTATGGGGCCCTGTAACGGGGCCCCCAACCTCTATAAATTACGATAAAATTATGTTAAATATGAAGAGGTGGGGAACGCAGCGTTCCCCACCTC
The DNA here is from genome assembly GCA_015478945.1 of Trachelipus rathkii. NCBI lineage: Eukaryota > Metazoa > Arthropoda > Malacostraca > Isopoda > Trachelipodidae > Trachelipus > Trachelipus rathkii. The sequence continues at coordinate 46,792 of JABUQX010032888.1, forward strand.
CATAAATTATGATAAAATTACGTTAAATATAAAGAGGTGGAGACCGCTGTGGCCCCCACCTCTATAAATTACGATAAAATTATGGTAAAATTACGTTAAATATAAAGAGGTGGGGACCACTGCGGCCCCCACCTCTATAAATTACGATAAAATTATGGTAAAATTATGTTAAATATAAAGAGGTTGGGAGCAGCAGCTGTCTCCGTGATATTTTTAAATATAAAAAATCTGTAAATGCTATAAATAGACACGTTGAAGATATAGATAAAATAAAATATAATAATATAAAAACTGAAAACTTTTTTTTCTCTATAATAAATGAGTGTTAACAAATCAGAGCTAATAAAAATTTTGAACTATTCAACTGGTTACGTGAACACTACAAAACTATCTGATTTAAATAAAGATGTGATTTATAACATTATTGAACTTAGAAAAATTAATACAAAATATGGTCTCGCAATGTTTGCAATTCTACGTGTGGGAGAGGATGAAGTAACTAATGTATTTCTTCCAAGAAGATATGTGAATGTATTGAATGATGAGGAAATTAAATTTTTCAATGAAGGTAATTGTCAAATGCAATATATTGGTGGTGATTATCATCAAATTAATTTTTCATAAACTTTTTTTCTCTATAATAAATGAACACTTTTCAAAATTATTT
>JABUQX010032889.1:7500-10000 GCA_015478945.1 Trachelipus rathkii
TATTATGTTAGATTATTCTAAATACAAGGCTAACTAACCACCAATCGTTTGTTTTATGACATTTATTTAAGAGCACTCCATATTTATTAGTTGCGATTTAAAAGAGTTAGAATGGAATAAAAACTCGCGCAAATATATATATATATATATATATAATATATATATTATATACTATTATTTATATATATATAATATTATATATATATACTATATATATATTAATACTATATATATATATAATAATAATAATTATATATCTATATTATATATTATATACTATAATAATATATACTATATCTATCTAAATGACTACAGCCAGCCATATTATTTTGAGTTAGCTGTCAAAAGCTGGTGAATACAAATATGAGAACATATGAATAATATTTGAATAAGCTCAATTTTGGCATAAAACATAAAGGGACACGTGTTTTTACGAGTAAGTACATAAGGAAATATTAAATCTTAAATAATAGAAAAGAGTAGATTTTTTTTGCTATAAATATTAATTCTCCTGAATCCCGATACAACTCTTAATGATGTTATATTATATATATTAATATATTTATATATATTATTATATACTTATGTGACTATATTACCTATTATAGTATATCACTATATATACGTATATATACTAATATATATAATCTAATATAATATTATATACTAAATTATATATATTCTTACATATATATATATTTATTATATATATATATATAATTACTATATATATATATATATATAGTATATACTATATATTATACTATATATATATATTATCTATATATATATATATATATATATATATATCTATTCATATATATATATATATATATAATTATATTATATAACTATTATATATATATATACCATTATATATATATTATATATAATATAATATTATATATATAATATATATATATTAGATATATCTTGAACGATAAAGCTTCAGGGAAATTATGAAAAGATTAATATAATTTGGGTAATGTAGTGAAAAGTGAGATTGCGGCCAATAGTTTATTCAAAAAAACTCAGAGGAAAATAATAGGCATCGTCATAATAATTAATTAGACTGCAATATCAGGGAAATAATATATTAAATTGAATAACTAATGTAATAGCAACGATTTATAAGCTAAGTAGCCGTTTACTGGTCTATCGACGTGACTCTAAATCGGTCTTGCTTGATACAGTGCAATTTGAATCTTCTTAATTTGGTATATACACAGTTATTATAATTAACGATTGTTATTAATTGACTCTATTGTTATTACATGATTATTATAATTAGGTATTGGTGGAGATGTTGGAAGCACGAACATCCACCGGGTGCATGCTCCCGAGGCACAATCTCAATTTCGGCAGTGCTCGAAGGGCGGTTCTCATAGACGCTCACTTCCGTTACAAATTTTAAATTTCACTCCTCTCATTTTCTAGTTTATATCTTTAACAATTAATAAGTTTTTTTACAAGCGGGCTCGCTATTTCTATGTACAAGCACTAATTTATGTAAGTCTGCTCTCGTACATGATTGTCATCGACTATTTGGGCACGCATGCAGGCTTACTCTCTCTTATTAATATTCATAAAGAATTCTAATTATCAAGATATATATATTAAATATATAATATTATATATTATACTATATATACTATATATATATCTTATATATATATTATTATATATATAATATATATAAATATATATAATATAAATATATATATATATATAATATATATATATATATATATAAATTGATTGTTATTATATTACTACACTTGTTGTAACAGGAATACAAGAATTATCAATGCAAATTTTAAGTATTTTGTATGTTTATAAAGTCCGACCAATAAAAAACCCTTCAAAAGCTTTTAAAGTTTTAATTAAACACCTTTAAAAGCAGTTTAAACCCTTTTTCGAAGATCTCTTCATGAAGGTTTAAGTTCTATTTAAAAGTTGTATGTGGATGATGTTGGCCATTTCCCCACGTTGTGAAATCGCAAGCAACCACGAAATGTGTTTTGTGACAAAACAAAATTTAACGAAGAAAATTAGATTTTAAAACTTCAAAAACAGCTTTAATAAAGCGCAATTTAAAAATGTAATTTCAATTATAAATTATAAATAATATTTATTTTCCAATATTCATGAATACGATTGTGATGCAAATATATTTTTTGCAATGTGAATGCGAATATATTTTTTAGATATTCGCGAATGGGATTTGAAAACGAATAATTTTTTTTAATATTTGCGAATGCGAATGTTGTATATGCCAGTAATGTGTCATTTTTTAAACATGGCTGGAATATTTACTTCTGCTGTAAGAGTTGAGCATTAACAAAAAAATTCATGAATAAAATAAATTCAACTTCCTTTATGTTTCCAGGATTCGGGAAGAGGACCCACTCTTACATGCATCTCACCAACCTCTTTTCCCAATCTTCGCGCTTTGAAAGAGGAAATCCTCTTCACTAATTTATAGAGCAACAGTTGATAT
>JABUQX010032890.1:0-35000 GCA_015478945.1 Trachelipus rathkii
TATCAACCTAAATAATACATCCCTGAAGCAACATAATAAATCAGTGGAGAATCTTGTGTAATGCTGGAAAGGAGCGCTACTATCTGGTTAAGGGTGCGCACGAGATGCTAAATTGTGAGGGGCACCAAAAGAATGCCTCTAGTCCAAAGAAAATAAGTCCAAAAATACTAGCTAGACATTGTTCAGCCTTTTAATAGCACTGGTGCTTATATAATCCTAAACTCCTTGTGTCGACAAAAGTTATGAAGACAATAGTACTTAATATAATATTGAATAGAATACGTCGTTCCTTTTATAGGTAAACACAGAACATGTAATAGTTAAATTCTGTCTAAGACAAAGAGAGATGTTTTAAAACAAACACTATTTGGATGGTATATTTGTCATGGTAAGGTTATGCTAGCCACATTGAGTATATTATTAGTGAAAATCCAATTTAATCTAATTTTCCTCTCAACTATGCCAAGTATATGCACCCTCATAACCCAGTGACGCTCTACCCCACCCTATAAAATAAATCTTTTTGGAGGAGGACTACTTATTTGGATTGATCAATAAACTTGTGCCAAATAAAATGAGTGGGTAAGACAGAATTTTAGAGAACTTTCTTTTTTATCCCGCAATTTGTCGCCTAATGTGCTACCGGCAATTATGAAAAAAAAATTCGAAAACGCCTAATAGTGTAAATTAACACTATATAAAAGAGAGATCCAAATGGTACCATATTTTCCAAGTTTATACAAGAAATATCGACTCTTGCCTCCAGCTTTGCTGTTGTACATGGAACTTGTAGTCATGTAACAGCGGATAATGGCCGTGCCTAGCCCAGTTTTAGCCCCCGCGCGAATCTTCCGCTCCTCAATAATACAAAAATAAACACTGTTGGGCATTACTACAGAACATTCAACGTGTACTTATTCTTTGTTTTCTATTCGCGGAGAGTTACAATGAGCTCCTGAGATCCAACAGGCCTGTATGTTGCTATGATGCAGTGTAGCACCATAGCGGATGTCAACCTCAACCATATCGATCCATATTGTAGTATTTGCCCACTTAGATATACGATAGTAAAGAGATAGCAAATCCAAATTAGACCCACACATAATGTGTTTATATATTAAACTGAATAGAATTTGCAAAAAAATGAAAAGCTTCCATTTGTGTAATATTTAGTTAGTATTTATCCGGGCGCTAGTATGTGAAAGGCGACAAAATCTTAATCTTTATTAAAAGCTTTATAGTCTTTTTATTTTTGATTACTCATAATATCGGTTGTAGAACCTGTTAGTTAGGATTATCCCACCTTCCCAAGAGGACGGAAGCCCTACCCCAGCCCGACCTGCTTATGTGTGCGTATTTTAGCTGATTTCTATTTGACCTTATTGTAAAAGATACAAGTCTCGTATGTTGGTATAATGATTCGCCCCGTATAGTTAATTTTTCTATTACAATTGGAATATTCAGAAAAACATATGAGTAATATTCTTCCATATGCACCCATAAATCCCATGTCACACTAAACTAAATTACAAATAAATCCAGATTTAAAAAGGGAAGCAATAAAAAAGAATCTAAATACAAAATTGTAACCTCCGCTCACTCGAACGAACAATGATAACTGATCATGTTATAATAATGCTAGTATCCAATCTAATATAATTAAATCTTGAGTTATACCATACAATTGCTTTAAAGTATAGTGTGTAGCTTATGGAATTTAATAAAGGGTGTAAGTACTATTACTGGTATGAGTGCTTTAACACTTTTGGGCAATTCAGTTGATGAGTAGTGCTTGGGAGATTACCCTTTATGTTTGTTGGGAATGTTCCTCTGCTTAAATAGGCTAAAATAATCTTTCTCTCCGATATGTCCACACATTTCAGTTTTGAACTTTAGTTTCGAAATGGAGCCAGTTTAAGTTATTCTATACCGTCCTCCAGGCATTTTCCGCAAAAAATAAAGCGTTGGTAGTGAATGGCGAGGTTTGGCAATCTCTGGATAGAATGCAAATTTATGCTTTTATCGGATTTTATTCCCAAAATGATTTTGGATATGCTGTCCGGACTGTCAGGTGAAATCACGTTTCCTTTTTATATGGAAGGGCGCGGGTCCGTGACGTGTTAATTTTGAATTAGTTGTCTTCCTGGTGGTAAGCTGGCATTATATTAACCCCGCAGTAGTTGGTTGTATTGTTGTATAATTACATCTGTTGATGCATGCAAAGATTTTGTGCTAGTAAGGGTTTTGGGGCATTTATTTTTCTGATTGTTGCCATTATTTCTGATGACGCTTCGATGTGAAATGTTAATATAGTTTTTAAATAAGAGCTGTTGAGAATTATATATGTATACTCTATTACATAGGCGACAGGCTTATTGAGATATGTATCTAATATAAGCGGGGTGGTGGATAGTTGTAGAAAACTACCGAGTGTCTTCGTTTTTCTTTCTTAAGAAAAAAATACACATTTTTATTCTAAAATAAACGAGAACGTGAATGTACTATAAATTTTTTGGTGTCACTCTGATTTCTCATTCTTCTCTGTTTCTGTTATTCTGAACAAATACCTTATACATTCACTAAATAAGGAATATACCTAAGCTAACTCCTTTTCTTTAAGATGGATATTAGAAATTTAACTTATAACTTGCACCTGAGGTTATTCTATATCGTGTTAAATACCTCACAGTAACTAGTTAGAAAACGTGGGATTTATACCTTTAATTAGGATTTGTGCATAAGAGATTTTTGAGTAACAAGATTTCAAGTTGCCCCTCATATCCTTAAAGTATTATTAAATTGCCTATCTAAGGAGCTCATCAATCAAATGAATTATTCTGACACCCATAATTTCCAATGAAAACGAATGTGATTTTGCGATTATTAACGTCTTATTTTTCAAAATTAGTTAGAGCACTAATTTATTAGTCGTCAAGGGTATAGATTTTCTTTCTATATCGCCTTATGTGATCTATATGATTTTCGTACTTTTTATGTTTAAACATATAAGTGATTTATGCTTGAAGTATTAGAAATTGGTGTCAAATATTTATTACCGTTAAAATCTAAGCGAGCATTCTTAAATTAAACCCAGTATTTCTATATACTCTACTAACTAATCAATTGATTCTCAATAATTGAAAGTTGAAAATAACATAAGTGACTAGTAAATGAACGTTACTTTATTACTTTAAGCGTTAACTTAACGTTAAGTATTTAAATTTCTTAGTTCATATTTCATTTTAACTTAAGTGGAAGCCAACGTTTAAATCGGATAACAATTTACTAAGGTATGTACAGTAACTTATGTTTTACCTTATGCACTGACCTACCTTATCTACGTATTGAAATATGAATTGAAATATAAAGTTATTAATAAATATAGGATTATTAAATACATTATCACATACGAGACATTTAATATATACACCTTTCCAATCATTAAATTCGATTTAGTTTTGTTTGTGTTATTTGCCAGATTATGAAATTGACCTCGAACATATAATTTATTATGTGCTTTGCGCGATATGCTGAACCAGTTGATCTTTGTCCCCGAATAGTACTCTGGTGTTACTAGTCGCTTAAGCGTTTTGTGCTTCAGTAATCTAAAGCAGATTTCATGCGAATATAAAGGGAAGCTCCTCAGTATCCGAAGAGGAAGTGGTAGACCAGAATAGAGTGCCGGTTGACGAACGCCATATAGCGACCCCCACGCTCCTTTCTCCACCCCAAACTGGCTTGCCATTTAAACTTTGTAAAACTCTGTCGTGCAAGCTGACGCACAATTGGACCCTCTATATGCTCTCCAGTCGAACACGTGGTACCAGTCGGTCACCACTCACTATCGCTGTACCTCATTGCACGTTGTTAAGGGTTTCATATTTCCTCTTGTAAGTGCCAGGTGGGCCACAACCATACCCCATCTAGGACCAAACATCCAACACTCGGACCAATCACGCGTCGTATTCTTTATCCTCAATGACCCTCTACTATTTCTTACTGCCAGCCTCTCAGCTCCTTAGAGTACCTCCTAATCATGTTTCTGTGCCTATTCAAGACATTTCTGTACTGACTCTAATCCACTCTTTTTCCTTTCGAGATACTCCCAGAGATACGCGCTACGGTTTCATAACCCAGTGGCCAACTATTATTCAATTGTCTCATATTACAAAAAGATCGCGTGTAGGTATTTCATTTTTTAAATACACTTGTCGCACCCATAATGGACCAAAAAGACGCTCATCTCGAAACAGCTATTTGCCTTGTGCATCTGATGTATGTTGCTGCTTGCGTCTTTGTACGCCCCACTGTTCTTCCACCCATCTTTCACAGAGGTGCGTCTACAATAATCTGTTCAATTGACCGCCTCATTATTTATCTCGAAGTTCTCTCTCACACAGGGCCGTAAGTGGTATTGTCGCCCTTCTAACCCTTTTGATACATACTGAAATAAACATTGAACTGTTAATGATCCTTTTCTTTCTTTTAATTTCAGACCATAGTCTCTCACTTCTATGAGACAAAAGACATGTTAACATACTTATAACCATGTTTCACCAACGTATTGAAGGACCTTACGAAGCGACCGTTACATTCACTCTAAGCGATAATATAAATGCAGCCACGCCACCTTCTTTGCTAGAGCCGCAACACGCTTCTCAAACACACTCTTTGTAGGGTTCATTATTCAGGCTACAACACATACCCTTAAATATTTAAACTCAGACACTTGTTGCCCAGTCTGCTTCATCCATCCTTGACATATACTTTATATCATTACTCACTACACTGATGAGACTGTCCTATCTCACTTCGCAACATCCTTAAACCCTAACTGTGTACTACTAAATATGTACTTTCTCAATCCCCTCGTTTTATCAAATCAATCCATCCGATTTTGTAATACGCATCTATCGCCGCGTCAATCTTCTGCAACTTTATGCATAGCGAGTTTTTGTGCCACATCTCACTTTCCATATCATCACGACCACAGTACTACAATAGGCAGGACTATTATTCTCCTACTTCGACTCCCTCCAATCATATCTAACTACCTATTTCCTATTCCCATCGTGCTCCCATCTCTCATTCTAACTATATTAGTTCATATAAGGCGCCCGCTAACTTCCTCATTCTTAACTGATACCCGTAATAGATCGATTAGCCACTATCGAGTGTTGTATATGTAACACACATCCTCTGCCTCATCTCCGTTAATTTAATTACGTACAACCCAATCCGATATTATTGCGTACCGAACACACATCCTTTCTATATTAGTTACACACACCTCACTATCTCTCATCACTATCTTAGCTATCTTATAGTGGATTTCAATTGCGCACGGCCTACTGCTGCCCTGATACTCTAGTGGGCACTGAGCGCTTCAATGTTGCGAGAGTGAGATCTCCTTTACTCTCAGATTTACTCCTGCGTTGTCATCTATCATACAGCGCCCGTATTGCAATCTCCTATAAAAAGTGTTTAAATACAATTTATTCTTCACCACGCTCAATAATTTCTCTTATTTTGTTCTTTCAATGTAAAATAAGATATTTTTGCATGATCACATGTTCTGTATACTCCCTAAACGCACCCTTTGTTTTCACCCATCAGAGTTCCTTCCTACGTACAGATCCTCCCGCTCATGCGTCTTTTCTGAGCCAAAACAGCGCGATAATTATCATCTTCCATAACAACACTTACAATAACTAACACTATATATTTCTCGATTTTACCTATTAATCTCCCTTAACCCCTTAGATTAAAATGGTATCACCTAAGGTAGCTTTATTTAGTTGTTCGGGGCACTTTGTGACTAGTCCTCCGCACCTTCTCTCCTCAAACATAACTCTTCATCTCATACTCGCTCTAAGCACTCCTTTCGATTAATCACCAGCCAACTTTCAAGATCCAAGTGTCGCTCAATCACCATATTCTTTTCCCGTGAGATATACATCTACCTGCAAGAGACTCACCATTCTAATCGTATAATTTCTCAGCCTCTATACCTATTCCCTCGTCTTTGCAGAAGTAGAGTGCATGCATCCGAATGCTATACCTCTTCCTTCTTCATATACTCTAAGGACAACCCAACAACACAAGCAAACTAGATGCCTACTTCATCTTAATTCAAATTTACTTGCCTCAACATTAAATCATATGCTCATTAAATTTTCCCAAGGTTGTCATATCTATTACTACAACATCTTACAGGCAATGTCATTTAATCTTAAAACCAATTAAACTAAAATAAATTATAGCTAGCACACAATGCTTCGCGCGAGTGTCATTACTAGTCATCTTTGTCTTAAGCAAGGCTGCGCGTCGTTCCACTTGTATACGTGTAAGGTTCTTATAATCTATATTGTTTCTGCACGTGTGACACTTTCTCGAGCGTGCAATAAGTAGCCTGTCACCTCTATAATAACTTTTCCTCTTTTTGTGTATTGTACTCTCCTCATATATTACGCGATCCTCTGAATAATGGATATCATTTACACTTCTTCTTTCTCATTTTCTAATTAATGTTTTAGTCTTTTCCTTTTTTTTGTCATCTCTCTAAAAATGCGTGTCGCTTCAAAGAGTGTACTCATTTTTCTTTCTAGTGATCATCTCTTCATATCCCTTTATAGTATTTTTTTAGTCACATCTCAACAAATTTGCATTTACCCTCATGGTCTATGTCTTTTGAATTAATTTTGCGTGCACAAGTCTATGCATGTCACTCTCTTTCACAGTGATCCTATCCTCTAGCCATAACCTGTTAATAGCTCAATTTTGATATACTCTTTCTACATTTACGTATACTGCAACGTCCCACTATGATCGCTTTGCACATTTTAGCTCTGACTGACGGGTACGGTATGACTCCAGATTTAATCAGTTCAAACTTAGCTTCACGTATTCCATCTGATAATAGACTTTGATTTTGCGAGCGCTTTTGCTTAATCCGCATTAATTAATCCATTGTTCCTTGTAGTGCGACTAATCACCGTCTCAAAATCTTAACATTCTTTACCCATCTTTCTTCCGTAAATCACTCTCCTCATAGTCTCCTTACATCAAACCATAATAAAATTTCAACTTACCGGATCCTCCACATACCCAGTGTTAATATTGCCATTCCCTCTGTTTCACCTAAATGTCTTTAATTTCTACATAAATACCACCAAAATAAACATATAAAGTTTTAATGTGAATTAACCTAAATTAATATCGCGCCTCAATAAATGTGTCCCTCCTTAAATAACCACCTTCATCGAATTAACTATGTGAAATAGGCAAATTTAAGCCACTTGTTATACCAAAATTTGAGTAATCTATAATCTTCCATTTACCAATTTAACAATCCTTCCTTCTTTAAGCGTCAAACCCGGATAATACATAAATTTAATACATATCAGATCGTATTAATCTATTGTCCTAACTAAACTCTCTCCCATTACTTGGAATAACACTTTGTACATTTCCTTCATAACCTTAACAATAGTAAACCGAACTCTAGAGATACTTTTTATGTGATATAACTCGTTGATAAATTTTAAAGAAATAAGTTTATTCATATTACAATCCCACCTATTTAACCCTGCCAGTCACCTTCCAATCATGAATATTTTACCAATTTTACCTTTTTCGAAATACTTCTTATTAATATATTTTCTATTTAAATGGAAAGTGTACTCAAATGTATCCTCCAAAACTACCTAGCTGTTTAGTTTAACCCTAAATCCGGCACAAGTGTATCTCAGAAGAATTCGAGGATCCACCCTGTAAGAATAGCAACTTCTACGATTTCTTACGATACAAAACTATATGCTAACTACATTTTAATTAACACATTACCCCACTTACAAGCTAACTTTTAAGGTTCGTTTGTTAACAGGTAATAATGTATTTACAGATAACACAATATTATATTTATACCATTTATGAACTAAGTGAAGCTATATTGAGATCACATCATCACTAAATAACGCTCGTTAAGGGTTTTAGAAAGCTCGCCTTATATAGTATATTCGACTATAGCATCATTTTATATGTATTTACCACAACAAATAACCCCCCACTACACATATCCTAAATAACACTCCGCCCACCAACACCCCCCCACTTAATCAACGTCGCATCCGAGTATGATCTTCCATATGCCGGTCTCGATCTCATAAGATATATATACATAATATATACCAGCTAAGCCCCTTTTCTAGTCATTCTTCTAAAATCACTCAGAGTCAACCAACTTCATGATTGGCTCCATACTTATTACAAAATACAAACGTTCTCCAGCTCAGCTCTAAAACTCAAGAGTATAAGCTACACACCTAAAGTATTAGGTCAACGAGCCGTTACACCAAAGCTAATTCGCTGACTAACACTCGCCTCGGCATAGCCTATCAAAGATCTCCGAAAAACGCATTCCTGCCCACTTTTCATTGTCAGTCGCGCAATTAAACATATCTGTGCTAGGAATTATTAAAGCCTAACTATCTCTTATACACTGAGGTACTATATATAGCCCGCCATCCAAAAAATTTATCTGCACCGTAAGCCATTGTTGAAGACACATCGACTCTCCTCAGTTTTTCAATAGCCTTTCCATAAATTATGATCCTCCGAATATCTCCAATCTCTATATATCAGAGTCTATAGAGAGCCGAGGTCTTAATATCCGCAGTGGAGCATCTAGCTCATCCAGTAGTGATCGAAGCAGTAGTGTGTTTCGAAAACTTGGACGGACCGCGATTAAGTGTTATAAACCACGTAAGTATATGTCGCTGTCACCTAATTTATTGTAACTCAACTGAGTCCGGTGCTTGATCGAGGGTGTGGAGTATAAGATGCGATTAGACAGAAATATCTTTGGGCCGTACTTCCAACTACAACTCCCAGCTTTCTACTGTAGTCGCAGCAGTAGGCTTCTGCTGATCTATGCTTCAAATTCTGATAACCTCGAGTCTAGTATTGAGCAGTTGCAGCGCGAAGACGTGAACACGTAAGTCCTCTATGTAATCGGAGAGCGGACCTAAACACTATGGTTATTCAGAACAGCGGATAAAGAGCAAAAACATGTTAAACATGAATGGTGATGATCGGGAATCGTCAAAAATGAAACGCCTCTATTAGATGTAATATAAAATAATGTATACACAACACACAAAAACAAAACACAGCCCCTTACATGATACATAAATGTACATAACTCTACAGATCTTTTATAGCATCCTGTGTACTTAAATGGGCAGGGTTGCATAGTAACCCTCATTTATCATAGCATATTTCTCAAGGCAGTTTATTAACAAAACAAAACTAAATAATTCAAACAACAAAATAGCGTATAAATTTACACACACCCTATCCATCCATAAATGTTCAAAATAATTATCATATAAATATATTAACAATCCCGCAGTACCCTCAACCACCACACCTTATTATTAACCAATTGAATTAGTTTAATTAAAGATACTATATATTAAGCGTCAACATCTAATTACTTCGCTGCCACCGGAACCAGTCACTATATTAACTATATTTTTGTAGCCTGTTATTCTTACAGTAAATTAAATGAATATATCTCGCCGTCAAAACTCCAAAATAATCATAACCGTGGTCATATTTAACTAATAAGTGATATATTAATAATAATCTACTCCTACTAATACGCCAGCAATACATCCTCATTTATAGGGTCTCTTCTCACTATCAAATAATACCCGAGTTACAAATGGAGGTATATAAAGAAAGATCCCAGGTCAGTGGAAAAATGATTAATCGTCTACCCGCTCTAATTATTATAGTGATTGTGTTGTAATGTAATACAATGAAACGAGTCTCCATGTGTTAGTTATAATTACTTTGACCTAAAATCTCCCTCACTCCGTCTTGTTAAGGGTAAATTTAGATTTTTGATGTTCCTCGCACTATTCTACACAGACATGTTTTCCTCATTTCTAATTTGTGATATTATTTACTTCCTTTTACTTTAATCTATTTATATTATACACTTAAATTTAATAGAGTGCTAAAATGAAAGTGTTGATCTCCTCTGTCTCTGCATCAGAGAATTAAATATTGTCTATTAGCAGGTTAAGAAGACCAAGTTATGGTTCAGACGGTAACTCTTGTTTAAATTATAAATAGTAATATATTAGTTTTCTTACAGTGCCACGTAATTTCTATCCCGTTATTATTGCATAGAGAATATAACAACCTTACAACACTTGAGCAAATGTATTGCGGGTTAATAGAATTCCGCTTGTCTCATTGAATGGTCGGCCGTGCAGAACGGCCACGATAAATAATAATAGTGTGCGGTTATGATTGAAATATCATCTAATCTTGACTTGTCCTGTGCTTGTCCCACCTACAGTACCATATCCCTATGAGGAATCTGTCGGCCATTCGTGTCGTCTTCTGTTTCCACCCATAACGAGTTCCGCCCTTGTCCATCGCGCTCAAATCTTGGTCTAAGGCACTTGGTTATTTGGATGACTCTTTTAAAGCTATAACGCCCATAATTAATACTATTTATTTTGTCTATGTGATGGCCTCGTTGTGACCAAAGATTCAACCACCCAATAGAAAACAAATCCTGAGAGATAACACTTCCTGCTTGTGAGATAAACTGTCAAAATATTCTTTCAAACGTGGTATTCCACCATCGCATATATATTCCAGCCCCAAATCACTCTTTTAGTCATGACCCGACCACCCTGCCGAGAGATCCCGGCGCTAGAAAGGCAAAAGCTGACTCCCTGGTTAACTGTTAAATTTGTACCCTTGCATCAAAGAGCCCCGTAATTTTAATATTTCTATAAGTGTGGAAAATGGCTGTATAAATATATTTTCCGCGCAATGATAGGACACCATTCTTGTTATAAATAATGTGAATTGTTATGAATAGTAAGTCAATGTTCCAAACTATATACCATCGAAAAACCATGATCATCCTGCTTGGGACACCGCTGTGTTATAAGGTTGCTGTAACGGCACCAATCACCGTCCACACAAATCAAACGCATTTGATCTTGAGAGTTGTTTTGATTTTTTAGATAATATACTAATGTAAACAATACTACTACAAAAAGCTAAAACTTTATCTTAGGTACACCTTTCTCTCATTGGAACAATGCATTGGTCAGCTTCTACACACAGAATCAGCGCAACAAACTAACTATGCTTACAGAGCCTAAGCATCAGACTCTAATAATATCCTGTCACTCTCTGTATAATGAACGAAGATTTCATTTTTAACTATGTACTCCCTTCGAGTCTTCAATTAATGTAGGTGAAAACCAAAATATATATAATTAATACTCTCAAGATAATCGAATCTACAGCTATCTATTAGACCCAATAAAAATTACAAACAAACCGCGAGTGTTGACAGATTTTACAACCTTATGTATCCCTCGCGAGCGCTATGACTCATCCCGTAGATATCCTACTAAGAATGATCCACCTCTATCACATCTTGATATGAGAAAAATGATATAACAATCACACTAGTTATCGGTGGCTTAACCTCAAGATATAATAGTAAATGTTCTTTTCTTCAATTTCTACCTAGCCGATTATTATCACCTCCTCACCAAGAGTGTGTTTTCATTAGAGTTTCTTAAATCCATCAAATATTACTACTTCCAATAGAACCAATGTATAATTTATCCTCTTTCATTAAGCCATAGAATCATAAGTAAAGATGCGCTCTCATCTTGCCTCTCTCATAAAAAGAATAACCTCAATTTAATAGCTTAGATTTCTATTAATATAAGGTTTTAATATATGCGATAAGTATCATAGAATTATAGATTAAGACTAATATCTATAGTAAATTTGCTTACTCTAATTATTTGTATATAGGAGTAGTATGGATGTCATTTGTGTGGGTGAAAATAAGATAAAACCCGCGTTTTTTTGATTATGTGTTAGTTTTTTCTTTGTATTTGTAAGAAAGTGATAAATATAAGTATCACGTTTTTGTGCATCATGTTATGTGTAGGAGATCCGAACCTCATACCATGTAAAATCCATTATAATGTTGGTTTGTGTCTTTTTGTCTTTTTTTTGTAAACAACTAGTTATCTTATTTTTAATGATACTATACGTCAATGAATTTATAAATTAGTACAGATTGTTTTTAGCTATTGAGAGTGTTCTAAGAGTATAAGAGTGATCAATGCTTCCCGTCACTAGATGAACTCGGATATCTTTATGTTTGGATGAACAGAGTTAAGAAGTCTTTTATAATGTATATATTTTAATTATAATTTACTTACTTTATCAGACCGTGTATTATTTTTTATGGTTTTTTGATACTATCCTTGAATGGTGACCATTCTTTGTGATTCTACTCAATGCAAGTTTATCAGCGCCAGGGACGTTTGTTGGACTAATTATGTAATTCCTTTTTTTTGTATTTTCTATGGCCAACTTTATATATTGCTATTACTCTATTTGTGTATATATTATTGTATATAATATAATTATAGAAGGGAATAAATGTTATTTGAAAACTCCTCGTCTATGCATTTATAGTTATCGAGAGGAGGCTATGGCTGAGCGGTGCTCTACGAAGAGTTTTTGGGACATGTTCTATATATTATAGTGTAAGTGATTTAGTACATAATATATGTGATTTTGATGGTAACTTCTTTGCATACATTGTGTAATTTATGTATTATATATAGTATAATATTAAGTTGCGTCCATATAATATATATTTAGTCTATAAGGTCAGAATATATAATATGATCATAAAACGCGAGAATATGTGTTAAATAATAAGGAGGTGGAGTTACTTTCGAGAACAGTCGAAAAGAGCGTTTGTGTCCCAACAAGATGTTGAAAAAATAATAAAGCAAAAATCGGCCTATCAAGCGACAGATCTGCTTACTATTTGTTATTACTCCGTGGTAAAAAAAATCACTCCCACTCGGAGAAGAATACAAAGTGTAACTGTCGAGCTCTGCTATGATTAACTCCTTTTAAATTATGTGAATAAGAAAGAATCAAATGAGGTTATTTCCATAGCGGAACTAGGTAAAATAACGAGTTCGGGGCCATATTTTTTGCTTCTCAAGCTTTTATTTCCGGTTTCGAGCAATATCAATGCGCATATTTGAATTGGAGATAAGTATCCCGAAACGTAGTATTCTCACACGTTTCGTACCTGATTATGATTTTTTTTTGCTTGTGCGGTGAAAAGTAAGGAGAGGTTGGAAGTTACTAAATAGTGCATGCAATTTTGGATAGAAGTATACTCAAAATCGTGAGGGTGAATTGTAGTTTTCTATTACTGTGAAATCATGTTCAGAAAGGTGTATAGCTTTGTCAAGAATATACTCATTTCTGAAAGGCGTATAGCGGTTATTATCGATTTTCATGTTGTTCTTATGTAAAATTAAGTTAGTGGGGACTGGGATGGAGAGGAAAGTGATACCGGAAGGAAGGTTTTGTTGGTACCAATTTATGAGCAGTCAGAAAGAGCTTGTATACTAGCCGTGATCATAGTCTTTGTTTTGGTAATATGGATTAAGTATGTGGCAAAGAAACTTGACATCTGCACTAAGTTAAATCAGTAAGTAAAAGCCTTTTTGTGCTTGAATGTCGACCTATATAGTTCGTAAGACCCTGAAATACGGATCTGTGAAAGCCAATTGTATAGCAGTCCCTTGAACTAATTGACATGGTAGTATTTGTGGTGTTGGCTCTTAAAAGTAGATTTTCGAAAGATAATAAATTGGAGATATATCGCGGCTCGGTAAATTCTTTTAATGCGTGTTGTGTGTGTGATTACTCGTTTGTTTCAGTGAAGTGGTGGAATTGAAGAGGTTGATGCAACGCTTGGTTTTTTAAAAGTAAAATATAGGACACTTAAATTTTGAAGTACTTAAAATACAAATGAAAGTTTCCAAAAGAAAGATGTTAGAATTATTTGAGAGTGATTGACAAAAGAAAGGAAATTTGGCTCCTTAGAGATGATGGCATAGCGTTATCTTATAAGCGAAGTAATAAGAAGAGATGTTAAACATGACACCTGTTTGGCTACAACGCAGATGAATTGGGACGATAAATTGGAATAGGAAGCTCCTTCCTGGAAGTAAGTTGCCGAAGATTAAGATTATTTAGAAATTTAAGGTGAAAGTGCGTAGAGAATAATGAATAGGGCGCGGCGATGTTGATTTTGCGCGGGCTTTTTGTTTTTGATAAATTGATGTAAATTGATTTTTAACTGACATTGCTTGTCTCTATTTTGCTTTTTGGGTTTTTAATATAATAGAATATAAACTATTATATTCCTAATTGTTTTATACATCTATGCTCCTCCCATAATTGGCCGCTACAGCCTGTAGTAAAATAGAGATGAAATTTCTACGGAGTCGTTGATAATGCAATAGCTTTATGCATAATCATGCTCTGCTAGTATACCACTCCTGGATCGTTTTGTGGTAGGGTTTTGATTATGATTTACAATGAAGGAATAATATATAGCGTTATTATTTTTGTTTTCTGCGTATGATATCTCTCGAGGTCTTATATATTTGTAGCGTTTAATAAAAGTGTGAAGTCCAACAGTCATATAGTTTATTCAGCGTATTGAGTGAGAAATAGTTTGGATTGAAGTTAGTAAATTGTATCTAACATCTATATTCATTGAGTATAGCCATACCCTGCCAACAGTATTATAGTAAATAATAAAGTTTAACATGCGTAACTTGATGTTTTAGGACAGAGAATGATATAACGTTATGTGATTAGACTGGAACTACCCTCTCTGACTATAGTATCCTATGTTGTCAACTTCTAATTCTCGAAGTTCGTATCTATGTATGCGGAGGGTGTGATCTTCTTCCAGCGTGTTTTACTTTCGACGGAGGATTAGGAGTGAGAGCCTGTGTCATGACTGAGATTATATACTCTTTGTGTGAGCTAGTTAAGGGTCCCAGTCGTGAGATTAATAGGGAGGTAACCCGTGTAAGGATAAATCGTATTTCACTGTGTTTTTCTCTCTTGAGGATTGATACCTGAAGTCTTTCTCCCCCCGAGGCATTAATTTAAGCAGGTTCCTGTTATTATTGGAGTTTGTTTAATACGTACTAGTTTATATGAGTGTAAGTATAATATAGGTCATGTCTGCGAGTTGTTTGCCTTGGGAGTTCCGAAATACATCGGACAACTGAAGACATCGTTGCCTAGTAGACCCAGAGTGTTGCTTTGCTGAAGGACCTTGATGTGGTTGTTATGGACCATGTCAGAGCCGGTTTTAGACGCTAAATAGTGTAGGTAGGTGGAGGCACCCAAATGCTGATTACTACAGCAAACTCATCACAAACAATCCCATATCTATTTACTATCCTATACAGCTCCCAACTATTGATAGAATGAAAAATTCCTGTGATGAGAACTTGAGCGTAAACAAAATTTACTTATTTCAAGTTTTATGGTTTTTCTGACTTTGTGTCCAACATGTGAAATCAGGACACTCTTAGATAGGGTTAATACGGAAAGAGTCCCCAATATGCAGGTTTAGATTAGTAATATATGTAGTTATAGTGACTAGCGCTTCCTTGCAGTGATGTAAAATCAAACAGTAACATAGCATGATACCGATTTATGTAAGGCCTTCATCTCTCTAACACTAGCAGTGTATCTAAGAAGAATCAAATATATCTAGGTGTAGCCCAATAACTAAGTGAATACTACTAATCTGACGCAATTAAGCTTAAATTTATAAAATAAATCCAGTAGATTAATAAAACTGATATCTTAATTGTTATTTAATATTTTCAGTATAGTAGAATTGATTAAAGTTTCATATTTATTTTATTGTAACTTTATTAACCTAACAAATCTCTATACTATATATACTCTCAACTTAGTAGTGATGAGCTAGAGTAGTCAGTGTTTATGTACGTGTATATGATGTATTTTATTTGTTCTCTACCTTGGTTTATAGTCATATTTTGTATTAATTAAGGTGTGGTAGTAGTGATATAATAAAGAATTGTAAGGTGGGCGTGTGAAATGGAAATTAGAGTTGGTTAATAAGAAATTCCATATAGAAGAATGTAAAAGATGTAATTGAGAGGTTGTTTTATAAGTCAATGAACCTACCTCGATTTTATATGCCCGGTTTTTTAATGATCCCCTTCGCGTTATTATATTGCTGTTCTCTCGCTCCCACCTGAATAGTTTGCAAGAGGTCATTATACTGCGTCTAGAGCATTTTCTTGCCCCTACGGTGCGCTTGCTCTCTGTCTTTACTCAATGCATGGGGGTTGACTAAACATAGATATCTAGATGTTATCTTCACGTCGTTGTTTGGCTTGGTCTGAGTTGATGGTACCAGTCTCTTCGATAGTCTGTCGATAGTCTCTTGCTTATGTAATGGCTGAGCCCAGGATGTGAACAGCTTTTCTCCTCTCTTCTCCCACTACTGACGATCTTAAATACTTCTAAGAGTCACACTCATACCTTTTCTGAGCATGAGAATGGGGGTATCTACCGGCAATGTATGCAGTCGAGTTTCGGACTATTATCTAGGCACCACAATATGATTTTCGTGAATCTTGTGAAGACCACGTGGCTGGTTCTCTGTGAATTAATCAGTTGGTGAATGTATAGGCCCACCCTATCAGTGTTTTACTTCTCTAGAGCTAGTAAGCCTACATCCTAATGAATACCTCATCTAGCGGTAGTGTGTTACATGGTGTATATTGTTTATAAGTAGTAGGAATAAGTTAATCCCCTTATCGGTTTGGAACTATATGAGATACAGATATAATCTCCTAAAAAGTGTCGATATGTTGTTCAAGTTGCGAACCAATTCTTGCAGGAGAATGCTCAAATGCTAAAGTTGTTTTTGAGTGCGGAAGACGAAATAATGAAAGTAGTTGGAATGAGAAATAAGGACCTACATGTTCAGTTCACACAGCAAAGAAGTGACTCTGATTAACGAATTATATGTCGTTGTACCAATTAAGACTCAAAGGGTATCTTATAAAAGAAAATAGAAAATAGCATGAATGGCTATAGTGTGGTAGATTGAAAAATAATAGAAGACCTAACTGAGAATTCTGAAATAGACTGGTATTGGGTCCTATACCTCTAGGTTAAACAAGACTCTCGACAGTACGTATAATTATGTATATTACAAACTTTAGCAAAATATGGCTATAGAATTTCCCGTACATCATATTTAAATAAGCAGTAACTACTGTATTCATTAAATAATAAATCTTACAAGGTCATATCAACAGTAATTATATGATATTATAAGATTTCAATCAAAATTAACCGTTATAATATTCTTAGTTAAACAACGGAGTTAGAGATAATCATATAATAATAATACGAAGAGAAACTAACGATTGAATATATAAAGTAGAGAATATGATTGAGAGTATGAAAGTTAGATTTATAGTCCACCATTTAACAAAAAATCTCGAACTATTTATATACAAAGTATCCTTCTAATATTATTTACTAGTAACGAGTGTTAAATAATTATATATCCTGATATAATAAGATTATTTGATAGTTGGCTTATTGGCCTGAAAATTGGCAACCAAAAAAAATATGTTTTAGAGTTAAGTTATTTGCGCATACCATCATAATTCTCATCTGTTCTGTTAACATTAAATTTGTGAAGTAAATGCGTGATAATTAGTAAAAAAGAATTATATATATTTTATTTAGTTATACACATTTTTGAATTTTTTGCTATTGTAAGGAGTATATGTATATATTTTATGAGAGAGTGATTGGACTAGACGACTCACAGGGCCTTATAGGCGTTCCCGCCTGTGCGGCTTTCATTTCTAGAACACGTGCGGGAGACTATTTCTAGGTTAATTTTTTCGCTCTGTCAAATGATAAAACTTATAAGCATCGAGACAAACGTACACGAACGCATATGGCAACGCCGCTCTACTGTAGCCTATGGACTAGAGCCAAGCAATCTCTGTGCTAGATTGCTCTTTATTGATTTTTTACTGCATAGTTGGAGGGTAGTGTGTCTGTTGCGACGTGCGCCAAGTCCCCGTGAAAGACCTAATAGGAGTGAGATTTTTAATTCCTGAACCCGTGTCACCCGTCTTAACCTGTTATCAATGTTTCCCCTTAATAGCCTAATTAAGTGGTATTACTGGTTTTGACGTCGGAACCGTGTTTGTGTACGAGCTTCTTGGGCCTTTCTTTCTTGACTTTTGTCTATATTCTTCTACTGCGTTTTCCTTTTTCCCTGAATGCCTTGTTTTTACCTGTCGCTTTCCTTACCTATACCAAGTGTCCATTGGAGCACATCGAAAGCAAATAGAGCAGGAGAGAGATGAGTTGCCAGATACTGCGATTTCAAAAAATGTTAATCAATTATTAATAAATAAGTTTTATTTTCCAAACCAATTTAAATGCGTTAAAAGTTAAAGTCAACATAAAATAATTCAAATATAATATTTATTTATTATTTTATTAAGTATACACAAAAACATTTATTTTGTAATATCTTATCAGCTGAGTTTTGGCGGGATAGCCATGTTACGTCATTCCCATACTTATATATGATTGGCTGATTTTCTTCTCATGGGGCTTTTCATTCTTTTTGACTCGCTGTTGAACGACTTCACAAAATTCGAAAATGAAAAAGGCAGTTAGATTCTGAGAGTGAAGGAGGAGGGATGTATAATTTTGTGGTACCGAAGTTTGTGCATTTTTAAATTTGTGTTCATTTTTATATTAAAATTTTCATACCTTTGCTTTTAAAACTGTTCCTAGAAATTCAACTATAATGACAATGGATGTAGTTATGAAGTTAGATTTTGACAATTGTGATGATGATGAAGAAATTAATTCATCAATGATTACTGTGAATTCGGATAGTGATGATGGTGAACAGAGCATGAGAGTGAATGTAGACCTAAGAAATAATAATAGTAATTTTTATGAAACTCAAGCTGAAGCAAATAATTCCTTTAATTGTAGTCTTTCCCCGGATGGTATATTCAGTCCACGAAAACTGTCGAACAATATTTCGTATTCTAGTCAGTTGAAATCAGACTCTCCCCCTTACAAACGAATACGGGCCCTACGTTTATTTGATTCTCCCGCTACTCCGAAAACGTTATATCAGAAATGCGCGGCAGATTCAACTTCTAATAAAGTATCACGAAATAGGAGTAAAATATTATTAAGGTCAAAGGTTAAGGACAATCAGAAACAAAATACTTTTATTAATCCAGAAAACACACCACTGTCAAAATTAAGTAAAACTCATAACCACCCAAAATCGGTCTCTGGCGCCGTAGGATTAGCCAACATAAATCCCTTCACTCCAAGTGAAATGATGTTGTCAAGGAAACGAACGAGGTCAAAGAGGGATCTTAATAAATCAAATACGTCCACGAGGTCAGTTACTTTTTTTTTTAAAGTTTTAAAAATTATTTTTTCTAAATTATTTTTTTTAAAATTCTAGACATAAATCTAGGCTACTTTATTTTTCAACCATATATATATTTTAATTCACTCTGCAATTGACTTAAATAAGGATATGTGTACCGAAAATGTTAGGTAAATAATTAAGAAGCTCGATTTTTAGTATTAGATAACAAATAGTTTAAATACTATATAAATTAAAAATGAATGAAATTGAATATTAAAATAGCAAAAGTTAATATATGACTTTGCTTAAAACGTTTAAAAAAATTGGACATTTCGTTTATAATTTTGTAACCAAATTTATATATCATATAATATACTATAATATATATATATATATTATATATATATATAATATATAGTACTATATATATACCTATATATAATACTATATCATATATCGACGGTACCCAAATGAAACGTTTATCTTTTTGTTTTCCATTTGCTGAAGATGAGATTGACAGCATAGGTAGTCAATTGTCCTATTTCTTGCTACCCTTCGAAACCCTTCCCTTTTCCTTTGGGCCTATAACAAAAATGGTAGATATCCAGACAAAAATGTAAAATTAAAATTTCAGCAGAATATTATATATATATATATATAATATATATAATATATTATAGTATATATAATATCATATATACTCCATATATAGATATATATAATATATATATATATATATATATATAACAAACTTGCCAATTTCAATATTATTCTATTAAATGCCCAGTTTTTAAGCAATATATCTACCACCCCACTGGTGAGGGCGACAGGAGGGAGCTTACTAATTCACATACCTACTATTATATATACTATATATATATATATATATATATATATACATACTATATATACATATATACACATATAATTATATATATGTATATATATATATATATATATATATTATATATATATATATATATAATATATATATATATCATATATAACTATATACTATATACTATATATACTATATATATGTAAAAGGTATAGCACAGGACTCCACATATTTTTTGAAAAAATTTCTCAAGTGCCAAAACCAATATATCGATATGTATATATAGGTTGATATGTTCTACTATATTATTATATAATATATATTATATATTATATATATCTATTATATTATTCATTATTATTATATTATACTATATACATATCGATATATTGATTTTGATTGGAATTTTTTCAGAAAATATGTGGAGTCCTGCGCTATATACCTTTATATAGTTACGGTAATATATTATATATTATATATATAATATATATATATATATATATATAAATATATATATATATATGATTTTACAGTGAAGTTAATTTGTGTGTCTGACACTACGACGAGCGAAGTTCTTTGATCTTGAGAAGGCACATGATTCCTCTGTCGAGGAAGAATATATCGACGAAGACGATGACGAAATAAACCAGCCTTCCAAACGGATTTCGATTCACGATGCCAACGTGTCACGCTACCACGAAGAGTTCCTAGAACTTTCCCTTATAGGAAGAGGTCAATTTGGCACCGTTTACAAGTGTCGTCATCGTTTAGATGGTTGTATATATGCTATCAAAAAGTCATTAAAACCTGTCGCCGGTTCAGCCAATGAGTAAGTATAAATAGATCTATTATTATTATTATTATTATTATTATTATTATTATTATTATTATTAATTTATAATTATTAACATTATTTAAGTTATAGTAGTATTAGTAGTTATTATTTGTTGATATTTTTAATGAGACCGTGGACAGACAGATGGCAGATGCTTCTAAAAGTTAATTTCTTTGAATAAGGCCATTTTTGTTGATATTGGAAAACTTTGATATATATATTATATATATATATATATATTATATATAGTATAGCTATATATATATATATATATACTATTATATATATATATATATATATATAATATATATAATATATATATAATATTTCTGGGGTAGATGGAGGAGAATAGTTGTTTTTGACTTTATATATTAAGTAGTAAGGCGTAGGTAAAGCATTTTAAGATTTTTTAAATCCTTTGTACACTTTCACCATATTAAGAGAAGTTAGAGATACAGTTTGGAGCAGCGAACAATATGGGTCCCAGAGGACAAGCCGTCCGCCAGCGAGCGAACTCGTTGCCTACCCTGCTCTGCTTTCAAGAAAATAGTGTTGGTGAAGAGTTGGGAATTTAATAAAACAGTATATAGCCTTCTTGGACTTGAGAAAAGCATTTGACTCGGTACCCAGAGTCAGACTTTGGGGACGGTGTAGACAAGGGTGGCGAAGCACAAGACTGAGCGAGACCAGAGCAATAAAAAGTTAACACCATAGTAATAATCAACTAATATAAATATATATATATACTAATATATAATCATATTATATATATATATATATATACACCCAGGTAGGGATTACTACTAATAATAATATATATATATATATACTAATTATATATATATGCAGCATCGAAAATCAGAAGAATCTGTAAAGAAAAAAAAAATTGGAATCTGAAAAATTATCCAAAATTTCTAATTCTTTTTCCTCTGAATCAACACTCAGTCTGAAACTTTTTAAAAAATAAGATTTGATGTTTCGAATCGTCGTAAACTTTAAAAAAAAAAAAAAAAAAAAAATCAACTAAATAGAAATGATAGCTATTGATATTCAACCTATGGGTTTTATAAGACATACCGTATTACTATATATCATGTATGTTGTACTGAATCATTCTATCAAGTAAGTATATCAAAGAAGCTGTCATTAAAAATCTATATGATTGTATAAGAGATAAAATTCAAATTGAAATTTATGGATCAAAAATTTTCTATTTACTTTTTGATAGACGGACATCTTCAGCATTCAATAAATAATTCAATCATTAGTTTCATAACCCATTGGATTAATAGTACTGATTCAATCAATTACCTGCCTCCTTTTCAAAATATGAATAACAGCAAAGTATATTTGACATTCTTTAACACAAACTTATTCAGGATTTAGCAACCAGGTGGAATACTTCATCGAATAACAAAACAAAAAAAACTGATTTTATTTTATATTGGTTATTATTCAAAACCGGGCTTATAAACCAATCAGTAACATATCTTAAGAGAAATTAGTAAAAATTCAAAGTATTTGATGACAGTACACAAATTCTAAGTAAAAAAGCTGCCGTTGCTTCATAATTAATTTCAAATTCAAATATCAGAGTGGGCCTAGCTAGGTTCCACGATTTTCCATAAAGCATAGAAAACACCTTTTTAGTATGCTTGGATCAAAGCGATCTATCAGCCTGGAGCGTTTCAGCTAAAACAACTATAAACTATATATAATATATATATATATAAGTAATATATATTCATAGATTATATATATATATATATACTATATATATAATATATATATATATATATATATCTATATATATATACAAAGGGGCATTAACGCGTTTAAAGCGTATAATCCGTTACATTAACTCGTTAAATTTTTCTGTTAACTTTTAACGCTTTCTTTAATTCGAAAGAAAGTAACGGACTATTAACACGTTAAAATTTTTCCCCTCACATCCGTTAAACCGTTAACTAATTTACGAAGTTCATTAAAATATTTTTATCAGATTTTGAAATCTGTATTAGATCGATTTCGATAAGAGCATAAACTTTTTTTTTCAAAATTTTCTACCCAAAGCTCCTCTCAATGGCTTAAAATGTGTTTATATTTACTCGGTTATTTTCCAGTTTAGTAATGTTTTAACACAGGGCTGGAAAAAACCCGAGTTTTGACGGGAATGTGTTTATGTGCTGACACCCCCTATCAACTATATTCTCTACTGTCTTAATACTAGCACTTTTCCCCTCAGTGTTGGAAGCAGCGCACATATGAACCTAATCCGAAAAAAAGAAAGCCGCTCTTATCCTCTTTCTAACTATCGCCCTATTAGCTCTCACTTGTATTCCTATTAAGATCATTTGAAAACCCTTCTCACACTCTCACTTCTCTAGACCATCTGGAATATCTCATTCTCTTCTTTCCGATTCCGCTAGTACGCTTTTGGTGTTCAAAGTCTTTACTGGCGATATACTTTTCCTATCTTAACCGATTTATGGTTTTTCCGCTTTAGCGAATACTGCGCCAGGGACTTGCGTAGTGGCACTTTGACTATCCAAAGCATCTTGACCGGGATATGGGCACGCATCATTGCTCTCCAGGCTCCCCCTCTTTCCCTCCTTTCTCTTTGCTTACTTACTGTCTAGGCTTTCTTTCAAGCGTCGACTAAACATCGGCTAATGGTGATGGAGCAACTCTTCTCAATTTTCTTAAAACGTATTTATACAAATGGATATCGTGGTCAAATAAACCTTCATGTATGACTCTTCTCACCCTGCAAAATATCCAAGCCACTCATTGGCCGATGACTCGACCCTTCAATTTCTTCAACTCATTTCAATCTGTACTCCTCTATTTACTTCTAGAATTGCCTCTCGTCCTAAACCTTCCGATTCTATTCTCCTGCTAGAATTAGAATTTCGCGGGTGGGGTCGTCCTCAACCTTGTCGAAATTCAATCTATAAAAACCCAACTCTAAAATCTCCCTCTCCTTAAAATACCTTCTGAAATTTCCTATCTTTTTGACGGTTCTTTCGTCTCTCCTGTTGGCAATATAAACATCCTTGGGCCTTAACATAAAAAACAAAATGGTCTGGAAACCTCACATCACAAACGGTTGCTGAAGCGGCCTCAATAGAAACTGAGATTCTCTTTAGACGCGAAACTCTTTTTTCCTCTTTCTCAGTTACTCCAGCCTATTACAAGGGGTTCTCATCCGGCCTTGATATAGAGTATTGTTCTCATATCCTGGGGGCTCTGGCTTCACCCGGCTTATGGATAGGGTCGAGTCAACGGCAAAAAGGCTTTATAAACTGTTATGTACTTCCCAGTTCCCTTGAACCTCTATCTTTGCGGCGCGATGTGGTGTTCTATCTCTTTTCTATAGGTATCGCAGCGGCAGGTGTTCGAGGGAACTTACCACTCGCGTACCACCCACCTTTACGACGCCCCTAGTAGCCACAAGGGGTGCTGTATGCTGCGCCCGAGTTTGTGAGAATTGCGTAACTTCCAGGCTAGTTTGCTGCGGTTTTTCCTTTTTTCCTTCCACCACTGTTCTGGGGAACTCTCTTCCATCTTTTGTTTTCCTGCTGAATTTAATCTCCCTCACTTCTAAAAGCCTGCGTCTATGTTCATCTGCGTAATTTTGCGCTAGCGGATGAAATTTGGCGTTGCAACATTCCCTCCTTGAATAGGCTCTTCCCGTGATTGGTGGTGATAACTGTTAAAAAAAAAAAAAAAAAAATTAAAGACGGTTAACGTTAACGATAACGTTAACGTTACCGCTACATTCTTTAACCGATAAACGATTTTAATGATTAACCCGTTTAATTTTTTTTGTGTACACGATTAAAAATTAACGACCTTAACTTTCTCATTAACGGTGCCCACCTATGGATGTGTGTATATTATAATATATAATCTAATTACTTATATATATATATATATATATACTATATACTATACAATATATAATATATATTACTATATAAATATATTTCTAATATATATATACTATATATACTACTAATATAATATTATAATATATAACATATATATACTATCTATATTATATACTATATAATTATATATATATATATATAGTAATATATATATAATATATATATATATATATATATATATATATGGTATCTGAGAATTACTGTACAGCTTTCTCATAACAAATAAACTCCAGGACAAAATTAATGCATCACTTGCATTTATGGGTAAATGTCCCTAAACAAAAGTGGTTGTATTTGCGTCCGTAACCTTCTGTTGTTACATACTGCGGTAGGTAAATAATTTTCTATAGTATGTAACAACAGAACATTACATGCAATGCAACCACTTTGTAGTGTCATTCTGCCATAAATGCAGTGATTCATTAATTATGTCCGGGAGTTTATATTATACATAAAGTAAAGGGTTTGAAACAAAACATATTTAGAATCTTATTATCCAAAGTTTGTTTCACATAAGTGACAATGTTACAAACATTTCCAGTACGAAAAAATCACATGGTGTAATGGGAGATCTAGACCACCAAGGAATTGAAATATTCAAACTCCTTGGCTTGCCCATAATCTCTCTCTCTCTCTCTCTCTCTCTCTCTGCTCTCTCTCTCTTCTTCTACTCTCCTCTCTCTCTCTCTCTCTCTCTCCTCTCTCTCTCTCTCTCGTCTCCTACCTAACTCCTCTCTCTCTCTATCTCCTCTCTCTCTCCTCTCTCTCTCTCTCTCTCTCGCTCTCTCTCTCTCTCTCTTCTCTCTCCTCTCCTCTCTCTCTCTCTCTCTCTCTCTCTCTCTCTCCTCTCTCTCTCTCCCTGCTCTCTCTCATCTCTCTCTCTCCTCTCTCCTCTCTCTCTCTTCTCTCTCTCTCTCTCCTCTCTCTCTCCTCTCTCTCACTATCTCTCTCTCTCTCTCTCTCTCTCTCTCTCTCTCTCTCTCTCTCTCTCTCTCTCTCTCTCTCTCTCTCTCTCTCTCTCCTTTCTCTCTCTCTTCTCTCTCTCTCTCTCTCTCTCTCTCTCTCTCTCTCTCTCTCTCTCTCTCTCTCTCCTTCTCTCTCTCTCTCTCTCTCTCTCTCTCTCTCTCGATTGCCCGATTATTCGCGAGAGCTAGCAAGGGTGCAAAACCATAAATAAAATGTATGGAGACCACTGCTGTAAGGAAAAATATATTTTTTAATTAATTTTTAAAGGAACCTTAATAAGCAGTGTTGGAAGTGTAAAGGGAAATTTTATCTCTTTTGCAGTTGTAGGCTCATCTTAATGTGTAGAAATGATTTTTTAACTATGAACTTTTGTAAGAAACTTATTCTAGAAAATATATGCATTTAATTTATTTTGTTTTAAGTAGAATTAATTTGAACTTTGTAGAAAACTAATTTTTGGTTAGAAATTGGTTTATAAATGAGAAACAAAACTATTGAGCAGGTGATGTTGTGGTAGACTATCTCGATGAAAGAAACATGGAAGACAAAGTTTCTGTGGAAACTAATTGGAAATATAGATATAATGAGGTGAATATACTAGCACCCATATATTATTCATCATAAAGGGTTTAAAAAGAGTTCGTGTGAAAGCAGCGTGCATTACTAGAGATAGTTTGTAAGTTTTATTTAGCATTTATTATATGTCTTATATTTCCTTCACAGGAGAATTGCTCTAAATGAAGTATACGCTCATGCTGTTCTTGGAAAACATCCTCATGTTGTGAGATACTATTCAGCTTGGGCAGAAAATAATCATATGATAATTCAAAATGAATATTGCAACGGTGGATCGCTGGCAGACGTTCTTGAATCAATTAAGAAAACCCACAGTAGTTTTTCAGAAGAACAGTTAAAACAGATTTTATTGTCATAGCATCGAGTATGCGCGCTACCGTACCTTTACTATATATATATATATATATATATATATATATATATATATATATATATATATATATATATATATATATATATATATATATATATTTACATATATATTTACAAACCAACTAATCCACCAACACCCACAAACTCCAAAACTCAATTCTATTCACAAATAACCTCATCATATATACTATCATTCATAGCAGCAAAGAAACTCATGTTCCCTCTTCATCTAACATATATTTATTTACTTATTTATTTACTTATTTTATTATTAAAATACACTAGGTTTAACCTTTTTATGGTATCTACCACATTCCCTTCTATAAAAATTAATAGCTATGCAGATGATCTAACAATGACAGCTCAAAACTCTTCTATAAATACAACAAATTGAGAACAACAACAACATAAAAACCAAGTAGAACAGTGGCTAACATCAAATAGAATGCAGCACCTCAAAAATCCTCTTATTACATTGCTTATCTCGCACAAAAGAATCAAACATTCAGCGACCAGTTTTTCTATCAAACAATAGACTCGTTCGCAACAAACAACCCACCATCCTTTGTTTGACTTTTTGTACATATCCAAATTCCCCCTCCCCCCCCGCCCTCTCTCCCCCCCCCCCCACATCAACAATATTACTTCTAGAGCCACATAATTAAATGTTCTCTGAAATCATTAACTGGAACAAACTTTGGGCAACATAAAGAGACCCTCACAATAGTATACAGACAATACCTCCGTCAGTCCCTTTTTTAAACAAGACATCACCAGCGTGGGCGCCCACCCTCAATATCACAAAATCCAATATTCAGATCTTAGAAACCGTACAAAATTAGCTCTTAGAATAATTTCTTTTCCACCACACTAACGAAAGTGAAAAGTCCATCTCCTGACATGATAGGCTGTCAATTTTATAGTAAATCAATCAATAGATCACCCCCCCCCCCTTTTCACCCTAGAAAGGAAAAAAAATCCCCAGCACTACTATATTCTAACACATACAACACGCTTACCACCCCCACCCCCCACATACCACTATTATTAAACATATTTTTACTCGGTTCAGTTAACGATTTCTGTATATCCAAATAAAACCATATTTCAATTGCGTCCGTCCACCCAAAAAATCTCATAGAGAACAAACTTTGGAGCGTCAAACACGAGTAATGCTCTCCTGTCTCCGCTCTCGACGACACCATCCTTTCCTTCAGGAATGCAAATTTGAAACTCACAATACATCCTCACCCTTACTCTCAAAGACGTCACCGTCCCTCCCAGACAAACTACCACACAAAAATATCCTCTTGCGAACACAGCATAATTTTGAGGTCGAGGGAAAAGGTTTATCTCTAAGCCAGCTCTTCTTTGGAATATTTTGAGGCGGCCGGAGTACCGCCCTTGAGATAACTTACCCCCAACTCGAAACCACTCAACTTTGGAACTAAATCGTATGTGCGCGCTACTTTTCTCTCAAAAGGCGGAAAAAATCAGTCTTTTTCAAGCTCGAACCACGTTAGGCGCAACTTTGATATACTCACTTTTAACACATTTCTAGGCCTCCCCTTCAGTGGTATCGAAATATCTCACGTGGGAGGGGGAGTCGGGGGCAGCAGCAAAAAATAAAAAATTATATATAGTATAAATACTTATATTACTATCCATATATATATATATATACTACTATATAACTATACTATATAATATATACTATATATATAGGATACATTTATTCATATATATATATATATATATTATATAATTAATATTATTATATATATAATATACAGGGTTCACACGTAAATTTTGAATTATGATCCGCTGACTTTCCCTACGACTTTCCCTGACCCATCTGCAAATTTCCACTGACCAGCCGTGTTCGTATATTTTGGATGCTATAAAATATCTCATGAATATATTATTGCAGCCTATATTACTCAGTGCATACATTTAAATATTGAAAAACCCTTACGTTAGAAATGTCATCATCATGGGATGAATTTAAAAAACGATATTCATTTTTTTTTAAGTAATAAGCCATATACCTTACCATAGCCGTCCAACGCACCCCCTTTTTTATTTTTTCATAAAGAAAACCAGTTTTATTATACAAAAAGAAAATAAATTAAAAAAAAAAGGCGGGGGGGGGGGCCTTAACATTAATCAGCCTAGGTGATAGCGTCCCACTGCTAATCCACAAAGTTCTAAATGGGCGAGATTTAGATTTAACTTTTTCTTCTCAACATCTGAATTTTTGATTTTTATAGCGGCTTCTCCTGTTAAAGCCTTCAGTTTTAACATCTTCTCTCTGCTCTTCAAGTTTCATTGATCTGTATGGATAATATTTTTTTTCAACTTTTCTATTCTCTTCTTTTTTCTTTCTGGTTTTGACTCTTTGAGATGTTCTCTTCTTCATGTCTCCTATGGGCAGCTCTTACATTTGTCACCATTTTTTGAGTGACAGTGATAGGAACTTTATGAATACTTCATGAGATCTTATAGCATGTTGCACTGTTCTTTGAGAAAATCAGACTATGTTCTTTCAGATCTACACTAAAATTGCTTAATTTATAAAAACCCTCCTTTCCACTGTCGCATTTCCATGCGAAATATCAGTCCAATAATAATAATTTGCCCAATTCCCCATAACATTGATTCTCAGGTGCAATGAGAAAGAAAAAAAACTCATAATTTTAAAACCACAATCACCCTCCAAAAATATTTTGAATTTTAATTCAAGGGCAGAAACTGAGCTTCACTGCAAAGTAGGTATTGTGCTTTTGCTTTCTCAGCAACAGAATTTGTGATTCAGTTATTGGTGTACAATGCCTCTAGCACATAAATCAAATCTTCTCCTTTCTTAATATTCTTGGCGTTTAGAATAAACTATACTAGGACTCCAATGATGAGAGCCACTGGACAGCTTGTACTTCAGAGGATATCTCTTTATACTCTTTTCTGCCATTTTGATTTGCACAGTCTTGGCATTCAAGTTTGTCATGTAAATCTAATGCAAAAAGCTTAGGTTTTGGTTGTACCAGGCATTTTACTCGACTTAAGAAATCTTTCCATATATTAAGTACGAACATGTAAATCTGTGAAACAGAAATGAACAAGTTTTCAGTTTGACGATCCAACCACGTGTTCATTAAAGTTAAGTTTTTTTTATCTGCTTGAAGTCATTTTATAAACAAATTATAAATTTACCTTCAAACTGCACAAAAATTCAAAAAATCCCCTCGTCAAACCTCAAAAAAAAAAAAACACCTTCAAAAAAATATATAAATTCCCTAAAAAGAAAAAGATATAAAAAGATTTCCGTGCTACGTCATAGACAGTGTAAAATCAGATCGATTTCCAATCATTTCAATTCGAAAGGATGAACTCTGGAACAACTTCTACGAACAAAATAGGAATTTAGTAGAAAATAGTTAACCGAATTATCGAAAGAAATAAATTAGAAGTTGATTTATTTATGCATTCCTCGCCCATCCTTTTTCATTCACGGAGGAAAATCGTCGGGTAAAGAAAAAAAATAACCCAGGTGTTAAAGGAGAAAAAAAATCAAAATGAAACTGTAAGATTTAGCAGAAGGTTAGACAGTCCTGTAAAGGACTTGGAAAATTTAAAAATTTCATTTTTTTTTCATGATTTTGGAATAATCTTAAAATCAGCGGCTTTTTAGAACTTATCAATGAAATTGCCCTGACCAATTTTTTTTCTCCTGACTTTCCAGAAAGTGGTTGAACCCTGATATATATAACATATATAGATATATATACTATATATATTATACTATATATACTATTATATATATACTACTATTATAATATAATATATATATATATATATATATATATATATATATATATATATATATATATATATATATATAATAATAATAATAATTTTACCACGATTAAATATTAGTGTTATGCTCTTTCTTATGCAACTATTAATTGTGCATTTTTTTCCCAAAGGTATATACATCACAACAACTTGTACAGTATGGACATCAAACCCAGCTGGTAAGCATATTCATTTTGAAAGAAGCCTCAGTTTAATAACCCACGGAGAAGATTCTGCAGACGATGGTTTTGAGGAAGATCATGAATCTGCAGCATCAGAAGATGTTCTTTATAAAATAGGTAAATTTAATTCAGATTTTGCTGTGAAATATTTAATGTACTTAAGTTTTAATAAATTACAAACTACTTCAATGTTATTTTCACGTTTTATATTATATTTTTGTTCAAAAGATCATCAAACTCCGCTATTTGCGGGTTTTTAGAAATTGCCCCCCAAAAAAAATTAGCATCACAACTTTGGACTTATGTTTGGACAATAGTGTTATATTTTGTGCAACTGAAGTTTTATTTTTATTGTAGGAAATAATCTAAACTTAGCATTTTAAGTAATTGGAAGTATGAAAAAGAATAATGAATAGGAAATTAGTTAAAATGGTTAGATCTTAAATTTTTTTTTCTTATTTGACAGTTATTCTTATAATTTCCTTTTGGTTTATCCTCCCTTCACTTCCACAGATGGGAGTAAGGTGCGTAGCATGAGCGGAAAAATGGAATAGTTGAGTAAAAGAGCATGACGTAAGTAGAAAGAAAAGCTCTCGTACCACTTAAGTGCAAGCCCATAGCGGCCAAAAATCCAAACCTAGGGCTTCACAACACCCCCAATGTGATATCTCAATGTAGGGTTCATTCCTTAAAACGTATTTTGTAAGCATTTTTAAGGATAGCTTTATAAATATTTTAAAATGTTTTATTGTAGAAGTTGCAATTTATTCCCATAGTGGTAAAATTATTTATAAGTAAAAAATTAAAAAAAAAAATTAAACGTTGTCCAAACAAAAGGACTTAGTCACTATACTAGTTATTAAATTTTTTTTTTTAAATTATTTATACCAAGCAAAAATAAAATAAAAATTGTTGCTCAAACAGAATAGGACGAAATTTGAGCAACAAAACATTTTAATACACAAAAGTCCCAACTCGATAAAGTTTGGTCAAAATAAAAACATTTTTTTTACCCAAACTAAATTTGTTTCAGGTGATCTTGGTCATGTTACGTCAATAGTGAATCCACAAGTTGAAGAAGGAGATTGTAGGTACCTTCCACGGGAAATACTTCAGGAAGATTTCTCCCATTTAACGAAAGCCGATATATTCGCGCTTGGGTTAACTATATACGAATGCACAACAGTTCGACCTTTACCTTTAAATGGTGTCGAGTGGCATTCCTTAAGAGATGGAACTTTCGAAGATCTTAACCTTTCAACAGATTTCCAAATGCTTTTGAGGTTGATGATGCATCCTGATCCTCGGGAACGACCAAGTGCTATGCAGTTGGTGCAACAACTTTCATTTTGTCATCCTGTTAACAAATCGCACGCGCAGTTGCGTAGAGAGCTGAACGCAGAAAAATTAAAGAACGAAATTCTATCGAGGCAGTTGCAAGAAGCTGCTAAATGCTTACAGAGTATTAATCCTAATATTACATCATCTTTAACTTCGGCAGTTGTAAGTGATGTTCTTGCTGGTGTTAGGTCAACAGAAGAAGAGGGATGCGTCGCAAAGATACCCAGTACCAGAGCTGGTGGACCTATAACCAGGAATTCTAGGCTTGTTGGGAAAAAAGTTAATAGGAGTATAAGTACCACAAATTTTTAGTATTGGTTGAGAGGAGAGTTAAGTGATTTGTCATGTGATTTATTAATAAAATTTGTTTTATAAAGCATATTTTTATAAATTGTACAGCGTGAATCCATATGCAAGTATTGTTTATATATTTGTAAAATATTTTATATATTTTTTAGCATTATACTTCAAATCTCTAGTCCTTAGGATATGTATAATTTAGAATTCAGTCCAAGTATATAAAAAATATATATTTTTCTTAGTGCTTTTTTTGTATTGATTGTATAAAAATTTTTTTTTTAAAAAAAAGAAACTAAATGTGAATGTGCCTTATGTATGTGATAAAAACATTTTACTTAGTCCACATCTGTTGCCGTGTA
Source organism: Trachelipus rathkii (assembly GCA_015478945.1). Taxonomy (NCBI): domain Eukaryota; kingdom Metazoa; phylum Arthropoda; class Malacostraca; order Isopoda; family Trachelipodidae; genus Trachelipus; species Trachelipus rathkii. Next base: position 32,956 of record JABUQX010032890.1, read on the forward strand.
CCCGCAAGAATTTGGGAGGAGCTGAAGCTGGCGAAAAAATATTTAGGGAGGAACTAAATCAGAAGATAGTACCGGTGATAAAAAATAAATTTTTACCATAAAAATAATTGGTGGTTTGGAATTTGAGCCGGAGTCGGCGCCAGCGAAATGCGACGAAGCCACAACATTGCCCAAGTTAAAAAAAGGTCAATTTTCGAGGTTTTCGGGTTTGTTTTCAAAGAAAGATTATACACAGAATATCTTCATGAAAAACAAGAAAAAAATAATCTCAAAATGACGTGAAACTTCTTTCAGAGCGGCGTATAATTTATGCAAAATATACATTTTTTTTTTATAAAGATCAATATTTTGTCTGTGGTCACCAAAAAAAAATTTTTTTTTGTATATTTTCCCCGTGAACAAGGGTAAAGCAGTTTTATATAAAAGAAATTGTCGTTATAAATCTGAAAAATTTCTTTTGAATGCATAAATAAAAAAGTAAAGATTTTTCATGACAAAATTTTTATTTTTTAATTAAACTGCCTCGAACTGGTAGCTCGTAACAATTGTTCTTTCCATAAATGCCCTACCTTTGTGTGTTTGAAGTCATTTTGAAACGGGATTTTACTGCGCACACATTTGAGTCGAGGTCTATCAGTTTTCTAATGCATATGGCCAAAAAACAAACAAACTAGAAATGGACATTTTAAAACTTGCCAAATGCTGCATTTCACAAAGCCTGGCTCTAATCGGATGAAATGTCTTAAAATTATACTCGAATTTCATTTTCCAGATTTCAGTCACTAAATAAAGTCAAAATTGAACTCTTCCCTCGAGTGTTTGGAAGTAAAAACAAATTTTTATAAAAAAATATATTACATATTAGAACTCCTTGCAAGTAATTCTGTAAGACTAGGTTTTGCTATATCGTGAGGATTTCTATTAACCGCCTGAGGAGGTAAATATTGTTGTGGCATTTGAATTGCTGGTGGGGCTTTCTGGTTGCGATGTTGAGGAAATGTTGGCATTAGCTTTGGATCACAAGCTGTAAAAAAATATAAATAAACCAAATGTATTATTTTGGCTTTTTAATCAATAGTAAAATAAAAAGAAAATTAAAACGTTTGTCTATCTATTATGGTGTATTCCTCTTTCTCAGACCCAATTTGTTTTCTAAATATTTTCACGCTAAAACGTAATCATTTTGATTTTGTATAGTAATATATCAATAAATCTGGTATACTTTTTATATATAAAAGTTATAGATGGAAATGAGCCAACTGGGGAGAGGGGTTTGAAAATGTTAATCATTTTATGTAATTTCGTTCCTCTTGTGTATAAACAGTTTATTTATTGCAGAGCGTTATTAGCTGCAAACCACGGAGTGGTTTGAAAACTTTTCAAGTGCCGCATGTTATACTGAAAATTAATTGCACAACAACATTTGAGTATCGAAAGTATACGATGTGTAATATAATTAATTAACAATCGGGTAACATGTCTTGGATTTTGTGGGTATAAGTTTGGTGTCCTTTTTTTATGTCAATTTTATATGAACATTTTCTAGGTTTAAGGTTATTTGATTTGTACTAGTTAACTACTTATTTTTGCATTTACGGTACATGTGATAATTTGTATCCGATAAGATTTGGAATATTCTTTATTTATTATTGAATTTGTATATATGGGACTTTTCTTATTGTCGGGCTTCGACATCACCGAGTGTTACTATGTTTTAAGATCTTGAATCCTTTATGCCTAACTCCTGCCCTGATGATGAATATCCTGCTGCCTTGTGTACTTTGTTAAATATATCTAATTGTTATTTTTGTGATTTTTCTTGTTCCCTCTCTATTGTTAGGTCTTAAGGAAAACCCTCACATTGAATCTGTTACATTTTGTGGACCGTAGGCGTTGGATCGACCCTTGACTTGCGACCAAAATGGTGAGGACGGATGAAATAAGAAGTATAGGAGAACCAAAGAAAAAAGAGTTTAGTAGGGGACAGAATCGGGAGAGGTTGCGAATTTTAAGGGAAAGAATGAATGATAATATAGTTTCAAAGA
>JABUQX010032890.1:40000-42500 GCA_015478945.1 Trachelipus rathkii
CGGTAAGTAAAGAGTTTAAATTTAAAGTGTTTTAGTTTGTAAATATTTTCGTTGAATTGAATTGTGACTGATTGTAAATAAGGATAAAAATTAGTAAAATATGAAAAGACTTTTAAGAGTTTAGGTTTTTTAAAAAAGAAAAAAAAGAAAGTGTAATTATTTTAATATGTTTAACATTTAAGGAAGCATTCTTGGGGCCTTGACTGGACTTTTTTGATGATTCGTGAATTGTTGGATCTATGCATTGTGAGATTACAAGACCCAAACGCAGAAAGAGGTACCGATGGAGAAAGTTCTGACCATCTGCCATAAATGATGTCCACTCTAGAAATAGAACCGATGAAAGCGACGCTACCTACAAATTCGTATGTGTTTAACTATTTACGTGAAATTGTAAGTCATTCTGTTTGATTTCGTTCCTCATTTGTATAAACATTTTATTTGCTATAAAGCATTACTAGGTGCAAACTACAGAGTAGTTTGAAAACGTTAGTCATTTTATGTAACTCCTGTTTCTTACTTGCATAGACAGTTTATTTGCTATAAAGCATAGTTAAGTGCAAACTACATTGTAGTTCGAAAACGTTAGTTATTTTTATAGAACTTTGTTCCTCATTTGCCTAGACAATTTTTCGGTTACAGAGTATAACTAAGTGCAAACTACAGAGTAGTTTGAAAGTGTTAATCATTTTATGTAATTTCGTTCCTCTTGTGTATAAACAGTTTATTTATTGCAGAGCGTTATTAGCTGCAAACTACGGAATGGTTTGAAAACTTTACAAGTGCCGCATGTTATACTGAAAATTAATTGCACAAGAACATTTGAGTATCGAAAGTATACGATGTGTAATATAATTAAAAATCGGGTAACATGTCTTGGATTTTGTGAGTATAAGTTTGGTGTCCTTTTTTTAAGTCAATTTTATTTGAACATTTTCTAGGTTTAAGGTTATTTGATTTGTACTAGTTAACTATTTATTTTTGCATTTACTGGACATGTGATAATTTGTATCCGATAAGATTTGGAAAATTCTTTATTTATTATTGAATTTGTATATATGGGACTTTTCTTATTGTCGGGCTTCGACATCACCGAGTGTTACTATGTTTTAAGATCTTGAATCCTTTATGCCTATCTCCTGCCCTGATGATGAATATCCTGCTGCCTTGTGTACTTTGTTAAATATATCTAATTGTTATTTTTGTGATTTTTCTTGTTCCCTATATATTGTCAGGTCGTAAGGAAAACCATTACATTGAATCTGTTACAGTATCCGTAAACGTTAGGAAAATGCAATCCGCGCAAGGCGAAGTTAATAATTAAAAATCAAATTAATACTAACAATTAACGTAATGAATGTCAGATGAATGCATGTTTGTTTATATCAAACTAACCAGTAAAGTGTGTAAAAGTTTATCCAACACGGTGTGAGTTAGAAAGTTTGTTTGTTCTATTCGTTGTGTGATTTGAGACGAAAGGAGAGGAATAAAAAGAAAGAGAGAAAATAAAAGAAAAGGAAAAATAAATAAAAGGTTTTAATATTTTTCTAAAACTATTTCTCTTAAGTATACTCTTCTCTAAAATTTCGTTTCAAAATTTTTTAATTATGGATTAATTAATTTATATATATATATATATATATATATATATATATATATATATATATATATATATATATATATATATATATATATATTATATATATATATATATATATTATATATAATTATATATATATATATATATAGTCGGGGTCAAAAGTATTGAGCCACCTTATGAAGTGGCTTCATACTTTTGTCCGAAAAAGATTGATGTTTTTTTTAGCGAATAAAAAGGGACACAAGTATGGAGCCACTCTATTACGTCATTCAATCACAATACTTATAGTAGAAAAAAAATTACCACTCAGTCTCATTTCAAACGTCGTATGGAGAGGTTTATTCGTCCGTATGTTCTATCATTTTGATAAGTGTTTGTTATGGGTTTTAAGTGGTTTGTGTTGCTAATACTATATTAATATGGCTCCTATTAGAGAATTAGCTAGTGAAACAATTGCGCAAATCATTGCATTATATAAATCAGGCCTAAAAACGAAACAAATAACAGACATTATTGGCTGCTCACGTTCAACAGTGAAGCGTTACGTTTTCAGATTTAAGGAAAATGGTGAGACTGTAACACCTCTTCAAAGAGATCGTTCTGGTAGGCTTAGAAAATCAAACAGAAGGACTTCAACAATCATAAAGCGATCATTGGAAGCTAATCCAAGGATATCAGCAAGAATTTTAAAAGAAAAAAATCCACAGGTTCTTGGAAACCTCTCTGTGCGAACAATACGCCGTAGAGTTAAGGAACTGGGATTTAAGAGCTACAAGCCCCGGAAGAAGCCCCTGCTGACGCGTAAACAGATGACACGTAGGGTTGCTTTTACAAAGAAATGCATATCTTGGGGGGATGAAAAATTTATGTCGGTTTTGTGGTCAGATGAAGTAACATTTA
>JABUQX010032890.1:47500-73583 GCA_015478945.1 Trachelipus rathkii
ACCTTCGAAGTTAGGTCCTCATTATTTTGCAAACATATTTCTATCCACAGAAAAAGGAAAGAAGGAAACGAAGACCCTAGCATTGATTGATAGTGGGAGTCCACTTTCATTTATACAATTGGAAAAACTCCAAGAAATGGAGAAAAGAGGTAACTATAGAACACCTCTTAGGCAAACTGATGTTCTCGTTCGATGAATTCACGCCACCAGTACAGATTGGTAAAAGGAAGTAGATTTATACTTCCGATTAGTCCACCGCTTCCATCACATTACATTCCTAGTGTATGAAGCAGAGAGAAAGAGAGAGACTGGCTGGGACGTATTAATCGGAACGAACATCCTTGCAAAAGAGCCATTAGACATAAATCTTTTTTCTTCTCAAATAATCTCATTCGAGAATTATATAACCAAGATTCCTCTCCCCGCCAAAAGAAATTCTAAAGAAGTTAACAGAGATTCGAACAAAGTAATTGAAATTTCAGAGGAATTTCAAAAGAAGAACAGAAGAGTTCCACTTGAAAAGGAGAATGAGAATAGACTTTCTCCAACAGTAAAAAGGTGCAGAACTCGAGCTTCCTTCATCTTAAAAGGGTTATTGATTGACAAGAACAACGTAGACGAAGAGGAAGATAAAGAGGAAGAACACAGATTGAATTCTTCCCCAAATTTTGTTGGTAAACTCCCGTTTTACCAACAATGGAAAACTTTCATTTAGGAAGAAGAGGAATGAAGACTCGACTATCAACCGACTAGATCGGGATGTCTCTTCTTCATTTCCTCCAAAGAATTAAGAGAGGAAGACACCCATCCTCTCCAACCAAGAATTGCAAAATCATGGTCAAACCAAGAATATAATTGAAGACTCCGCCGCATATTAGTGTGTAGTGCTTCTCCATTCTCCCACATACCATTTAAATAAGGAAATGACTAAGTTCCTCCTTAGGAATTATGATAGAAATAATTCCACAAAAGTAGAAAATGTTGAGTTTTTCAAGTGAAGAATTTCTTCATCTGATACTCTTAGCGTAAAGAAAGAAAGCCAACTTTTCAGACAGGATAGGAACAAGGCCTGTACCGAAGAATTAACTGAAGAGAAGATTATCACAGCTTCCTTCTAGTTAATGAGCTTTCTTCCTTCCATAAACGCTACAAACTTAGTTCAGAAAAACGAACAAGTCCAAGATGGTAGATTGATAATTAGCATATAGCTAATTAAAGTAACTTACCTTCTCCATGGAGAGAAGACGAAGCATTCATAATTTTTGCTTCCCATAGAATTGGAAAACATTTGTCAAGAGGAGTAAGAACTTTGTTGTATCCATTGTTTCCTTACTTTCTCCGAACAATGTTTGATAGAAGAAGAAAAAAAAGGAATTTTAGAAACCCTTTCTCTTTTTAACAAATGAGAGTTTTGTATCAACTGACCCTTAAGAGAGAAGGTCAGCAAAAATCTTTTAAGAATAATCTTTTATTCAAAATTGCTGCTAAGAGGGCAAGAAGATGAAATTTTTGAAGTGAAGATAACTTCAGCCTAAAAGGCACGATTCTTTTGAATCAAAAAGAGAGAAAGTTAGAACAGGTGGATGTCACACTTTCTCCTATTACCGGGAATCATAGAACCCATAAAATTTACAGTCTTGTGAAGGTTATTTAAAAGAAATAGGCATACCCATATGCTCTTCAGACCAAATTAAAGGTCCATAGCTGAAGAAGAAATTCCAGTGGAGAGTTCGGATTTAATGGCCTTATTTTCTTCATACAACCTTTCTTACATGACTGCTATTTGGAGTTCAGTGGAATATGAAGCACTGATAAACCAACAAACTAAATTGAACTGCAGACTCTTTCCTTTAAGAATAAATAGGAAGAGAAGAAGATTGGACTCGACACTGCAGTTCAAAGAAGAAAATTCTGATATTTATCAGAATCTAAGATTGCATGGTGAACAGACAGACTTTGTCAGTGTAGCCTTTTGTTTTAACAAGCTTTCCCAGACTCATGTCTTTAGAGAAGACGACAATAGATAAAATAGATATATATAAAAGACGACAGTGTAGATAAAACGTTCTTCCCACAGGTCATAATTTTCTTGAACGCATGATGAGGCTCAGGGTGTAAAAGAAATGACATTTGTCATGAGAAGAACTAATCTTTTCTAGTATAGAAAAGAGCAGAGAATAAGTTCCTGATCTTCTTTTTACAACACAAAGAAGACAATTCTGATTCCTATCAGAATTTAGAATTGTTTAAAGAACATGCAAAATTTTGTTTGTGTAACTTCTTTGTTTACTTAAATTCTCCAGCTCGTGTCTAAAAGAAAGGAGACTGAAGAAGACGCTTATTCCTTCCCGTTGACAAACTTTCTCGAGAGAACAGAATTGCATAGGGATACCAGTAACACGGGAATTACACAACTAACAGATCATCTTTGCCATGTAAGATGAAAGATCTTAGTAAACAATCGTTCGTATTCAGGAACACCCTAACGGATTTACAGAACACCAGCTTGTTTGAATTATAGATGGCCCATGCAAATGCAATCATGTATCCTAAAAGATTCTTCCAGACTCAGAGAGGAAAGTCTTAAGATCAAAATAGAATTGCTAATGGTTAATCAAACCATAGAAAAGTTAACAATGAAAACTTATCCCAAGCAATTTGAATTAATAAGAAGATTATAGGATGAACACATCACAAAGAGACATTTCCATCTCAGGGAAGATTGGACCCTTTCTCCGATGGAAACACTTCTTTTGGTGAATTAGTTACCCAAGAATACCGTTTAATTCATATCATTTTTTGTTGTAAACGAATCAGTTTTCCAATGTTTTTCACTGCTTCAGATTTAACAGAATTTCCTTGATTATATATGCTATGAAGAAGGTTACCACTAGACGGTTCTGGACAAACCAGTCGAAGGGTAAAAGAAAAGGCAGAAGAACGCCTACCTTGAGTGGACAAAGAATCCACCTAATTATAAGTTTATAGGTTAGAGGTACGACTCATCCTTTAAAACGTAGGATATAAATTCGGAGTCCTCAGGAATATACTATGGGTGTTATCCTGAAACCTTTAGTCTCCTTTGTTAATACTAAAAAAAGCTGCAAGTTAACAGAAAAATCAAGTATTATGTTTAAGTCTAGAAAGGAGAAAAGATAAATTTTCAGTCAAAGGAAATGACAGAGGCAGCGTATATCTGACTGCTAGTTTTTGATATTTTGAAAGCAGGTTTCAAAACTAGTTGAAAGAAAAGTTTTTCCATTTGAAGATAAGAAAATGAAATTAAAAGAAGTTACAGAAAACTTCAAAAACTTTTAAGAAGTTTAAGATCATTGTCTTTAATCTTTCAAGATTAAAGTTAAAAGAAGAGATTTGAAACTCATGTCTCTTATCTCATTGAAATTAGAGATGCAGGAATACAAGGAACTATTCCAATAGTTCCACATTCAAGAGGAGGAGTAAAAGATCTTCCTCCAAAATGTCTTGTATATGAAGATTCACCACCTTTGCTTTGCATTTGACAATAATTTCTTAGAGAACAGGTTCTTTTTAGAAGGAAAACTCTGAATAAATAAGTTACAATAAAGAGCATAAAGGTTGGGACATAGAATCTTTAAAAAGACAATGTTTTAAAGAACAATAGAAGAATTTGGACAAATGCCCATTCTTCTCCAAGATCCAAAGAAGACAAGAAAGGATATTGCTCCAACAGTCCTTTCAAGAGGATCTTTTATCCGAACGCTTATTTTGGCAATAATTTTTGCAGAAAACCCAGTTCTTAGTGAACGTAGCACTCCCAGGAAATAAGATACGACCAAAGTATTCTCAAATTGGAGTGAACAAGCGTATAGGCTTAAACATAGAGTTTTAGATCAGAACTCTATGTAGATTATTCACATGGATTGGATGAGAACCAGTCCGCATCACAGATTGTTCAAATTGATTGAAGAAACCAATCCACGCCACAAGCCGCAATTCATTTGCGAAGAACCAACTATGAGTTATTTTTCCATCCATGGAAATTAGTGTGCAAAGCATTTGCCCAGACGGCCTGCTAAAAGCACCTACCCATTGAAAGAAGGCAAGCATTTGTCCCGTTGGAATGCTAAGCCTCTACCCATTGAAAGAGATGCAAGCATTTGTCCCATTAGAATGCTGAGCCTCTACTTATTTTGTCTCATCTCAAGTAAACCAAGCCACAATGAAAGATGTGTCCAAAGTGAAGAAGAAGGATACCCAAGTGGAAGGATACAAGATGTTAGAGACAAACCCTATTGAAAAGTGGACATAAGAAAAGAGATGTGCTAGGCCATACGTTGAAAACATCCTAGTAGGCCAAACTAGTTCACACTTTCATTTTTTTATCATGGGAAAATCTTTTCCGTTCATTGAACGATGTAAAAAACTAAGGCCATGCAAGAGGCCACAGATCCACAATTTCCCATGGAAGACCATGTCTTAGCTACAGACAGTGTTTCAATCCTTTAGTATTCAATAATTAAAAGATGAAGATTGACATTATGGTTTAGAAGAAACCACAGAGGACAAGGATGGAAAACACCTCTCCTCTATTAACAATCTCAATTTTAATGGATACCCACCACTTTTCATCCCAGTTTTCAAAGTAAATTTAGAGATTAGAATTAAAGAACAAAATATCTCATATCCCCTTAGAGTTTAAAATCCATGTAACAAGTTTACTACGGATATCTCTCTTGAAAATGACCATTATCTGTTTTATCCCATATCCCAAAAGACAGATAAAAGGGTTTTAGATTTCTACTGCCCATCCAACAAAGAAATTACTATGAATCCCAAGTCCCCGAATTCCATGAAGAATAAAGGAGATACGACAAAGTGGATCCTCCTTCAGGAATTCAGCAACAAGAGGAATTTATTTCCGCTCCAGAAAGCTATGAAGAACACCAGTCACAGCTTGCCGTAGGTTCACCCCTCAAATCATCCCAAAAGTCCAAGAGAACCCTACGTCTATGGTCACTATAGGAGCCTAACAAACAAGAATAAGAGCAAATATCATAGAAGACAAAGGCCAGGACACATAAGAAAATAACAGAAATTTTCTAGTGCCGAATTCCCGCCTATTGCTCTAAATTCTTAATGTAGATATTGTATATAATTCATAGAAGTAAACCCTTTCTTCATATCTTCTTAAGGTATTGCTTATGATTATTTTCATTGTTTATTTTTCATTTATTATCTTATAAAATTTATATTATTTTATCACGATTATCATTTTTTGCTTATTTTTTTTAGTACATGTCAGTTGGAAAAAAATCAAAGATTTTTCTTTATCCCCCCAGGGACCCCGCTGATTTAATTTTTAGCAAATAAAATCATGAAAAAAAAACAGAAAAATTTGTAAAAACTTTTTGTTTTTAAAGGAAAAAAAATTATAAAAAATAACTTAGAAAACTACGTTTAAGATTTTGTACTAACATTTTTCTATTGCATTTAAGGATTTTGTACTAACATTTCCCTACTACACTTAAGATGCTCTTCTATCTTATTACATTATATTATATTATTGTACATTATTTTATGAATCATTTTATCAAGTATTTTGTTATGATTATTATGCTATGTTAATATCTAACATATATTACAATAATTAGAATAATTTGCATGAATTCTTAAAAGTTTAAGTCTACTAAAGTAACTAACCTTTTTAACTTAAGAAAATTTGTAAAGTACTAACCCAAATAAATTTAAGTAGATTTAAAAGCAATATCTAAATGGCTAAGTAGTTTAAAACACTAACCATTTACCCATTAAAGAAGTTTTTAAATAGTCTAGTCTATTCTAATTTAGAAACTAACCACTTATGTTATAGTTGAGTTACTACTACTAACCCCTAAATAATCTTTTAAGGTTAAAGAATTCTTTCTTATTCTTTTCTACCTTATTGATTAAATAGTTTAGTGCATGAAAATTAAAAGTTAATTTTTAACAAAATAACTCTTCCTATTAATTGATAAGATAATTGTAATGCATGAAAATTAAGAGTTAATTTTTCTTTAACAAAATAACTCTTCTTATTCAATAAAATAGTTTGGGCATGAATTTGAAAGCTAAGTAATTTTAATTCAGAAAACTAACCATTAGTTGTTATTCTTAAAATAAGCTAACTAATATTCCTACTGCTTTCAATGGATTAATTAATATTTTTATTCCAGAATAATTAAGTCTTAATTAATCCAATAATCTAAGCACCTGGATGAATAATAGAAATAAAATTATTTCTTTGGAAGATTGATAGTCTCCCTTTGGAAAAGACAAAAAAGTAATTAACTTCCAAATACGTTTCCAAACAAGAACTAGAAACTCAAATAAGTTCAAAAAACAAAATTAATAATTTCTTTGATAAATTCAGTGATTGATCTATCGATCACATTAAATTAGGCGACCTTATATATTTTGGAAAATATAAAAAAATATTTCAAAATTTCAAATTAATAACTTTTTTGAATCCATTCGTCAAATTGAATGATTCATCCTTGGATTGTATACTGTCAAATGTATTTCAGAAAGATTATAATAAATTTTGTATTAAAATTTAAGACAATCAATTTGCCAGAAAATTACATTAAATTATTAAATTTAAAGTTCAAAATTTAAAAATATTCCAATAGAATAAAATTACCAATTTTCCTAATAAAGAAATCCATTAATTGAAGAACTAACTATCAAATATTCGCGCTTAGAAATGACTAAATCGTTTTGAAAATAAGGGAAAATTCAGAAAACATTTCTAAGAGCAGGAAATGAACTTTGTAAAGTTGATTTCGATTTTCCTACTGGCGTGTTAACCTACCAGGTCCTCTGGACTAACACTAAATTCAAATATTGTCTCTAATATGTCTATATTCCCCTCATACTAGGGGCAAACACAGAAACAAAACTACATACTGTCGCACACCAGAAACGAAAATCTATCACCCTTCCTCACTTATTCTCAAATCATTCAATCTTGTTCTAACTTTGCGAACTCATCATTTCAACATTTTCTTTTCTGAAACTAGTGATCTTTCCAAACTCATTTATCTCCGACATCTTTTCCTTTAACAAACTTTAGGAAACTCCAGAGATTCTTCTGTAAAGTAACGTACTTTCGTAGGAAAAAAATTAAGGAAGCGTCGAACACTTCCGAGAATATTCCACTTTAGGTTGCACCTACCTCTAACGCTTAAGTTCATCTAGCGCTGGAGAATAAACCTCCGTTCTTTGACTTCACCTCAAAGTTTGGCTTTACTTTATAAACCTCTTATGTTTTTCCTATTCCTCGTACATTACTTCCGTCTAAGGACAATACGATGTATGCTAATGAAGACCATAAAAGGGACTTACGTCTTTCCTTTGGGAGGGGGTCCTTTATCGTGATTTCACTGTTAAAACGGTTCCCAAGTAGCCTTGAGAACAGAAGGAAAAATTAGTCCTACATCTTCCGAATTCTTTTTCTCGTTCCTACTTACTTTGCAAACGCAGTTCACAAACGCACTATTGCAAGGAATTCCTTTCTCATTGTTCCCTCTTACCAAAAGACGCAGTTTTCACCTATGAAACCTTCCTTCTACCCTCGCCCCTATGACTCATGCTTCGAGAAGGTAAACAACGCCGCTTGAGGTGACGCCGGTGGGCAACCCACAAGGCACTTGCTTCTGGAGAGTGGTTCTAGATGAATGTGCTTGTGTGTATGGAAACAAATGAAATTTGAAAGAGAGAATATTTAAATGAACCAGAAATTTTTATTCAAACAGTTTCTTTTTGTCTGTGAACAAAAGTAAAAAATATGCTGAAAATATAAATGATATATATATAATATATAATATATATATATTAATATATATATATATATATATATACATAGTGTATATATATAATATATATATATATATATAATGTATATATTATATAGATATAACATATATGATATAGATATAATACAAAATAATATAATATATATATATATATAATTATATATATAATATATATATATATATAATATATATATATTATTATTATATATTATATTATACAAACATACATTGTGTGTCGTATGCATGATGTGCATAGCCGTTAAAAAGAAATGTTCTTAGTTTATTAATTTTCAGAAGTAAAATTTATTTAGTCATGCCAAATGGCTGACGAGGTCTTATTAGACCTCACCTTAAAATGGAGTTTCGGAGGTAAAAACCAAAATACATTTTTATGATTTATTATGTAATAATTAATAATTTAAATTTAATAATAAATTGTGTTAATTGTTTAGTCACATAATATATAAATTATTAATGCATGTCAATTGCTCATTTGGTTTATGAATATTAAATTTATAGGTTATTATTGATTTATATAATTTATTAATTGACAATAATTAGGTTGTATTAATTATTATATTATTAATTAAAATATGCTTAATTAGTTAATTAATTAATATTTAATGCATGCTAAAATTGAGTTATAAATTAATTAAGATATTACATTAATTTATTATATGATAACTGATGATATATTATCGCATTCAAAGCTTTGCATAAATTTATTATTATTTTGATATTAAACTGTTCAATGCATGCCTCAAAATTATGCCATCTTATGTTTAATAAAATTCATTATTAAATTTCATTGGAAATAAAATGTATTTAAATGAATTAGAATTAACTAATTTCAAATTTTGTAACTTTTTTTTATATCACAAAATTAGGGATGTACCGATAGTTTTATCTGGGACGCCATATAACAAGATATGTTGCATTTGTTTTTTGATTAACAGAGTTAATTAACTTTTTATTAATTAGCTTTATTATTTTGCAATTCCATCTAGGCTGTTGTGTTGATGTTAGTTTGTTTGTTATTATTTTGTTTGTATTGATTGTTTATTACACGGCTTATCTATCGGGTCGGAGACCCTGTGCTGTGACACTAAATAACGATGCAATAAAGATGATGTTCTATAAGCCATCCTCAGTTCAACCCTAATCAAAATATCGGTGTCTACAAAGGGATACCGATAAATTGCCGACCTATTCCCAGGATATCGATTCATTGGATGGATTGACGAATAGAAGGAACTGGTCGGTCAGCAGAAAGCTACAAAACAAACCAGACCAAACAGAAACAAAAGAAGAAAAACAACAACTTCAGCCTTCAAAAAAATAATCCTTTCCGCAGAGGAAGAAAGGAGTAAGTATATTCGTATTCCGATTACTTCTGAATAAAAATACTTTCAAATTTTAATATTTTGAAAATAATAAAAGATAAAGAATGGCAAATTAATACATTCAAAATATTTAGGGTTAATTAAATTAAAGGTGAAGTAAAATATACAATTAAGTAAGGGTAAAAAAATTATGCTCATTAACAACCTTTTATTAAAAAGTAAAGGCAATTGTGAAATAATAATAATAAATACTTTTAATATTTATAAAATTAAACTTTAAAGAAATTAATTTAAATATTTGTATTATAAAACAATTATTCATTTAATTAATAAGTATTTTATCTTTACTTTTCTTCTTGATTTTCTTCGTATTACATAAATTTGAACCAAATGCTTCACCTCAAAACAAATGTATATGTATCACGAATATATAAATTTAAAGTGAATGTGTATTTTTATTTTAATCTACGTAAGTCTAACCTTTCTTGTGCCGCCTGATCAGCACTCATATCATCTTGCTGTTTAAAAATTATACCAATTTAGACTTTCCATACCAGATAACGACAACAAATCAAACAGATACATTGAAAGGCAGTATTCACAATGGAAGCTGAATATATTGGAGTGGTAGATATAATTAAACTTAAATATATATAGCTATGATATATATTATATTCTTATTATTAGTATATATAATATTATATATTTATATATTATGTATATAATAAATATATTGTATATATAATAATACGGACGTGTTCTTGTTTTACGGCTTGGGTAGTTGGAATTTTTTTGTTTTTTTTTATATATTGGTACTATATGATACCAATAATGAATTTCAGTGGTAAGGACAGGATTAAAATATATGGACTAGTTACGTTGTTGTCGTGGATCCTATTTATTTTTTTTATTTTTTTTTTACTACGGAATAACCAGAGGGGATAAGGTGGCCGCAAAGAAGGCAGAGTGGGGTATCATACGGAGCCTTCCGGGGAAGACGGGTAGGATATTTGTCGCCTATGTTGTGGATCGGAGGTCTGCGGACACCGCCTTTGGTATTTGGTGTCCGCGGGGGTTCTCGACCCCTCTCCTACGGGGTATGAAAACGTCCCTGGGTTCCTCCGCCTAATTTTTTTTTTTTTATTTTTTTTTTTTTTTTTTTTACTTAAATAAGGTTTTTACACGCTGATTCCAATATGTAATTGTTTTCCCTGTAGTCTGATAATTTTATATTTAATTATGAGAAAAAATTTTTTTTTTTGTTTTTTTAATTTTTTGTAATAAGCTTTATAGCTGATTCCAAATATTATGTTTTTTTTGAGTTGTGTATTTTCGAAGATATTCTATTTTAAAATAATATTAACAAAATATTATTTTTAAAAATTATTTAAAGAATCTTTAATTTCAATGTTTTTTACCCATGAAATTCATTGTTGGTAATTAGTAGCAATATATTAAAAAAAAAAAAATTAAAACTGACCAAGTGTAAACGAAAGGGCTATACTTATATATTAAATATTATTAATATCTAATATATAATTTGAATAATTTCGTCGTTAACGTAATTTATGATAATGTATATTATATATATATATATATTATATATATATATTATATACGGTATGCTAAGTATTATATGGTATGGGTATGAGTAAGTTGATGTCTATTTCTGACTAAAATGCGGTTCGATCATTTAAGTATTTAAATCGATTTAGTGGTTTCGATATGAGGTGAATGTATGTGGATTATACCCAAATACGAGAATCTAAATTTATTCCATAAATATACATAGACTTGAATACTAAATACTATATATATATATAGTGGTATAAATGAATGAAATTTGATTTAGATAAAATGAAGATGTAAATGAGGTGAATATTACTTTGATTAGTTAATATTTATAGTATGTTATAGTATATATAGTGTCAGTAGCATTATAATTTCCATTACCTTTAATATTGTTATGAATAATGAGATGTGAGACTTTATCTCTGAGTATTTTATATAGGACCTTTCAAATATTACTGTAATATATATATTACGAGCAATTAATTTTTTTTTTACTGTGGTGATAGTGAGGTTGCGGTTTTAGTCAAATCATTCTAGAAATACTGAAGATTTCGAAGGTTTATTCTAATTGGTGAGACTGATTATATCGTGTTAGCAATGTGCTGATGACATTTTGATTTGGAGTACTCAGATAACTAGGTGTAGAGAAGTGTCCATAGAAGGAAGTTTGAAATTTACAGCGTCAGATGAAAAAGGTGTGAAAGTTTTTATTGTATAGAGTATCGATTTGCTCATTGTGAGCTCGCGAAGTATAACTGTTCCAAATTTTTTTTTCACATTATTAGAACGTTTCATACCTCCAAACCATGTTTTTATTGTGTAATTTTATTTTAATTAGGAAGAATTCAAGGGTAGTCAACTATTAGATGTGTCATTGTGAGGACACAGTGTATAGATTTGGATTTAAAGTTTAATGTTGTTTTAATGTATATGATATTATATAATGGAGCTCTAGAAGAGGTTACATCGCATTATCGGATCAAGGGAAAAATAACATGTGGAGAGGGAAAAGGTTTACACTGGTTTTGGGAAGGATATTACGTAATTTTGGTTGTCGGGGGGCTAAAGACTGGTAAACAAAATAGAAAGAAAAAAGCGATAAATAGCTTGCCTCTTTTATTGTTGGGGGGGGAGAACTCTGAGCACGTGCGGGGAACGCTTAGTATAGAGTATTATTTATTTGTAAGGTATTAGAGGTCAGGAATTTAGTGGGGCCGTGTCGAGGCGACGGGGGAACATTCCGGGGGACGCTTTTCATACCCGTAGGGGAGGGCGGAGGAACCTAGCGATCCCAAATACTAAAAGATGCGGGTGTTTGGGAGACCCCGTGCTATTGGAGAGGGGGAAAATTGAGAGTGCCTAACGTCTGTGTCCCGAGTGAAGGCGGAGACCTGCCCGACTGGTGGGGTGATATTGGTGCGGTCTAACCCTTGAGGGATATATTACTTAGTTTATGATTAAAAAAAAAAAAAGAAAAGAAATTTACTGAGGTCTTTTATTTTAGAGTAACGTAAAAGTTCTAGATAGATGGTGCGTGGACTCATATTTGAATCGGAGTTATTCCAATATATTTTTTTTTTTTTTACAATTATTTCCCGATAATTGTACACAATTTACGTAGTGGGGGTATCTTTTCCGGTAGCTGTCTTGTAGTTTTTGGTAGTGAGTGGGTGCATTGGTTCGGATTTGAGGTGATTATGATAGTATTATTATATATACGTATTATATGTGATAATAGGGTGATTAGGGATTATATATTCTATGCTATGGATATATTCGTTGGTAGATTATATTTCTATATACGAGTAATATAAGTATATTACTAGATAGTATAGGGTTCACTTCTTTTAAAGGTATGTTAGAAGATAATGTGCGGCGTCTAATAGGTGGATGATTGACAATACGCGGCAGCGGGCGGTCTAAGTGAGTGATGCATGTACCCTGTCACGGTGATAGTATAAACTCCATGAAAGATGCGAAAGTTTCCCATAAGTTGCGTTTTTTTTATCATGTTTTAATTTCTTTTTTAGTTATAATATCATCATGAGTTATAGTATATGTAGGGCATAAGTGTGTTAGTATATGAGGATTGGCGCTTGTACTATATATTTTAATGGCTCGAGCGATCGGGGGACAGAAGGAAGGGACGAAGTCCCGGGGACGTATTGTTTCCAGTGAGGGATGCGAGGAAACGACTGACAGTCCTTTCCAATGAGCTTTGTCTATTGTGGCTGTTTCTTGGTATTCCTTATAGTAAAAAAAAAAAGAGAAAATACTCATTGGAACCTCGGTGAGAGTAACTTGATTTGCTTGAATATCGAAAAATCGATTATGTGTTCGTTCGAGTTAATACTGTCGTTTCTAGTTTTAATGAGATAGTTCCTATATATTTATATATATTTATATTAGATATTTATTAAGTTACATGAAAATAATTATTATAACTATAGTATATATATACAATTTGATGTTTGCAGTTATTATACTATATCAGTATAGAGTAATCTAGTATCTAACCACCGGGTAGATGTAAGTTTTATGACGTGAAAAATATAGGAATTATTCAAACTTATATCGTTGGTTTATAATATATAGACTAAATGTTACATGTGTACGATGTAATACTATAGGCTATATAATGGTATTCGTACTTACGTAAATTGATTAGTATTACCGCTATATGATAATGGCTAGATAACTGATAGACTGTGATTACTGGGATTGTCGCATGAGAGTCGTGATGTCGATAGATAATGGATGGTATCGATGATATAGGACGTTGCTCGCTATATTATGAAATCGAAGTAAGAAGAATCTTAAGTTTTGACCATAGCTAGATTAATTAAGTAAGGTTTGGTCATGTTAGTATATTAAGTAAGGTTTGGTTATGTTGTCTGATATATTAGTTCAGGGCGTAACTAACGGCCCGGCAGACCCCGTGCGGGGGGGCTCACGCAGGTAAAGGGGGCATGATATATTTCGAAGAGCACCAAGAATCATAATGTTAATTACGCGAGAATATCAGTATATTTTCAGCGACGATAGTATAAGGATATATATATATATATTACCCTCAAGAATATATAGTATATTATTAAGTTATATATATATATAATATAGTAATACAATTAATTTATATAAATAATAATATAAGGTATGGCTTAGCTATACTATAGGACGTAGTTGATATTTGTATAAATATATGTACTTCTTAGTCGTTATTATATATATATATTTACTTATATAGGTAGCATGGTAAGTAA
The DNA here is from genome assembly GCA_015478945.1 of Trachelipus rathkii. Taxonomy (NCBI): domain Eukaryota; kingdom Metazoa; phylum Arthropoda; class Malacostraca; order Isopoda; family Trachelipodidae; genus Trachelipus; species Trachelipus rathkii. The sequence continues at coordinate 61,514 of JABUQX010032890.1, forward strand.
ATAAGTTTATAATATTGATTATATAGTATAGATACTTTATTATATTATATTATATATATATAACTATATATAAGTGATATATGTAACATCTGCAATTATGTATAGTTATATTGAGTATAATATAATATATATAGTAATATGTATAGTATATCTATATATATTTATATATTATATATTTATATGTATATATAGTTATAATGATAGTAATGATAATAAGTATATGATTAAGTAATAGTATAATATAATATATATATATATATATATATATAAAATATATATATATATATATTATATATTATATAATATATATATAATATTTATACAATATATCATTAATTAATATTATATATATATAATATATATTAATATTATATTATAATTATTATATGTATATATTATATATTAATATATATTAATATATAATATACATATATATATATATAATTATAAAAAAGAATGCCATCTGCGGACTATACAAGCCTGAATTTATGTTTGATGGCAGTATAAAAAACCCCAATATTCTTTTTCCAACATTGACATTTTTTGAAAAGGAAAAATTGGATATTTTTTTTCTACTCACTATCACCGTCAAATTTTAGGTTGTATAGTCGGCGAGAGTGCCCATCTTTTTTACTTGATAATTTTTTTTTGTATCTAAAAAAATTTTCTTTTTTTTGGAAATTTGTTCATAACAAATCAAAACTATTGCATATACAAGTAATTTCGTTAACATAAAAATGTGCCTCTCCTCCACTTACTATGCTGAAAATTTCATTCCACTTGCTCGACAGGAAAAAATTATCGAATTTTTTAATTTCAAATAAAAAAAGTTGGGTTATTGGAAATTGGACAACGTATTGCTGATGACAAACTCAAAAATCGAACAATCCTCTTTGAATATGTAGGTAATGGTTCCTATGTTATTTTCAAGTTTGAGGTCGTTTGAAAAAATTGGGAAGTTGAATAGAGGTGGGAAGGGAGAGGAACTGAAATTAAAGTCTTCGATCGGATGTTACGAAACCACTATGAAACAACGTTTACGGGCAAAAAAAGTTAAGATTGGTGTTTATGGTTAATTGGCCGAAGAATTTCAATTTATGTCATTTTAGGGGTGAAATTGGGCCGTGCCGTGAATAGCTGGACCAAGAAAAAAATTTGGGTGTGATAATATAAGCAGTCTTAGAGAATTGCCGTAAATATTCAGGGGTTGACAGCACTACTTAAATTGAAAAATGCCAGGGTAGGCTGAGGAGGAGCAAATATGGCCGAGGGAATTTAAGGATATCAGGCTCGTATAGAAAATTGTTCTAAGCAGATACATTATGTGCGCTCATAATTTAAATTTAATTCTTAATGATCCTGTAAAAGATACTCTTCAAAAGTTTTATGACCAACTGGAAAAAGTTATTGTGTAATTTCAGTTCATAGTAAGCTCGATGGAAGGAATTAACAGCTGTTTTCAACCCAATAAAGAATGCATCCCATAACCTAAAAATTTGTCCAACTAGGTGGTCATCCAGTATGACATAACTGAAAAAACAATTGTGAATGTATTTGCAGTTATTGATTCAGTAATTTGAGTAAGAGTCAGTGAAGAAACAAAGCCCTTGTCTCAGGAAGCAGTTAAATTTGAGTTTTATTTCTGGTCTGTGTTTTCAAGTAAGTATTGGAAAGCATCATGCTGTGTCATAGTTATTGAAAGTCGAAAATACATTTCAGTAAAGCAAGCTTACATATTGGGACCAGCAAAATCAGACTGTATGTGAGCTAAGAACAAATTTGAAGATGTATGAGAGAACTACGGAGTAGCAATCATTGGTGATACATTGATAGAAAATTAACTAATCAGACGTTAAAAGACGATTCCAGGTTTTATAGTTTTATGGAAAGAATTGAGACTCTTGAACCTTTAGAAGTAAGGTTATTCAATAAATCTCATTGATGATGTTAAATAGTAACGATACTACTCGTTCATTACATGTAATGTTCATGAGTTATTTTTCATGTTTTGTCTCCAGAATAGCAAAGCTACGAAATGAAATTGGCAGACGAGGGCTTAAATGTAGATTAAAATAGCGATTTAGATTTATATTTCGGTTTATGGAACAATTAGATGTATCTTCAAACTATTATGCTACAGAGTGAAAATGGAAAAAGTATGTGAACTCGTTAAAAGATTAGCACACTTTTTTATTCCGTAGAAAAGTCAGAGTAGCTTACCAGACTTCGTTGTAAAGAAAGTTCAGTTGTGATTTGACGTGTACCCAGTTTACTGGCTGCAACAGCTGAAAGATAGTTTTCAAAGCTCAAAGGCTATTATAAAAAAGTTTTTTAAGGAATATATGACCAACAAGGCTAGTTATGGCTTTATTAAGCATTGATAATGAAACATGTCGTAACTCTTGATCTGAAAGGAGTGGTTAATAAATTCATGGAATGAAGCAAACTTTTTGGTAATCTAAAAGCGTTTCTCCATTGAACATTTTGCAACCCCGTTCTTGAGAGGATGTATCGGGCTCATTTTATCCTAAATTTCTTGGTATATATTATATACTGTATAATATTATATATATAGTATATATGATTTTTCTATTAGATATTCTTTAATTAGTATATATGTATTTTATTATCCATTACACAAACCAAAAAGGCCGTTAATTTGTTAGATATTTACGTCAAAATAGTTAAGGAAATTAGATATGTTTAAGTTTCAAATAGTATAATCTTTGGAACGATGTAAAAGATATTTTGAGATTGGCTGTGATTAAAGTTGTGTAGCGAAAAAGTGAGAAGTATTTAAGTAGTGGGATGTTAGTTTGTCCCCTTTAAGAACGATTTATACTCATTTTTACATTCGATTTCAAAAAATGCATTTGATTTTTTATGCAAATATCTAATTACTAATCTGATAAATAGCATATAATAATAAAAGATTATAATAGCATTATATTATATAGTAATTATTATATAATACTATATTATATATATTATATATATAATATATATATATATTAATATATATATAGTATATATGATATATATATATATCTGGGCGTAGGCGAGGGGTGAGGGGGACTTGTCTTCCCTAATCTGGCGAAATAAAAAATTGTTTGAGCAGACGACGTGTTTTAAGGGTTATTAGTAAAAAAATGAAAAATACATCATAGATAGATATGTACGTCGGTAATTACTAATTAATTAACGTTTTTATATATTTTTCTAAAAGTTAGTAATGTGTTTTTGTTTATATATATAGAGTGTTATATATATAAAGTATATTTATATATATAGTATGTATATATATATATATAATGTATATATATATATTATATATATATTAAGTTGTATATTTTCACACTTCGAAAAAAGAATCCCTACCATGTAATGTAGAAATATATAATATATATATATATAAATATAAGAGTAATACATCTATATATTTTATGTATATTATATAATATTATAATATATATTTATATATAATATAGTATTAATATATTATTATATATTATATAATATATTATATCTATATTAGGTCGAAGGCCATTCACTGTCGCGGGGGGGCGCAACTGTCCTTAGTTACGCCACTGTATAAGTATATTATAATATATGGTTTTATATATTATTTATATATATATATATAAATTGATATAGTATATTATACTATATATATAATTATATTATACTATATATAGATATATATATTATATATATATTAGGACAAGTATGACTTCTTTATATTTAATTGTAATTTTGAAATATGAAATATTTGAATATCGATATTTAAATATTGAAAAGAAGCGAGGAAAATGATAAATTGAAAGTTTAATGTTTAAATTTAGTGAGGCAACTTTTATATATAATATATAGTATATTAATATTATGATTAATTATATAGTATTATAATTATATATATATTATATATAATTATAGTAATATCTGTATTATATATAGTATATATTATATATAGTATATAAGTTATTATTATTTATATACTATATATTCTATATATAATCATCACGGGAAATTTTATAAATTTTCGTCTCTTCCCTTACATTTGAAAATAAAAAAAGCCAATTCCCAGTAGATCCTTTTGACTGTCTCTTGATGGTATTGAGACTTGACCTATAAGAGAAATATTATATTAAAAAATGTTCATTGTCCGTTTTTTCGGTAATGTTAGTTACTTAAGTATTTTCTTAAATTTCTTAGGTTACGTATTTTAGTTATTTGGTTGGTTAGTTGGTTAGGATAGGTTAGGTTATGGGTAGGTTAGGTTAGGTTTAGGTAAGTTAGGTTTTTTGTTGGATTCTTTTGGGAGAAACTGAAAATTCAGTGTACATGTTATGACAACGGAAAGCACTTGCTTTCTTAAATTAATTCACATTCCAATATTGTCATGCGTTACTTTCTTATTCGTCAAATTTATTGAACGTATTGCAAAACTAAAAGTGACCAGTCAGCTTGAAACATTGTGAGCTTATACGTACTTACTATCCCATTGTTGCTAATATATAATTTCGAGATATAATATACATAAATATCTATGATTTTAATTTATTTATATGTATATAAATAACTAAGATGTTATATACAACTTTTCAGACTACCATTATTCTTTAGGTAGTATTTTTTGATTACTTACTGAATATATTAAGAGTTCTTCTATCATAATATATACAAAATATCGTGTATCTCTCCTCCTAATTGTACTTCTAATATAACTTAGCATAAATTGCATATAATCATGGCTGAATACTTTACAAGTAAACTTTACACTCGAATCATACGTATATGGTAGAAAGTACGATACTTACAATAAAACTAATACAATCTTTATTCCTTTTATTTATATCATAACTTTACATTAACTATTTATTAAACTATAATTTTTAAACTTTTACATAACTTTCTAATATTACATATGTTTATATAACGTATATATATAAATGTGTGTCATATATAACTTTATAGAAACAAAACGTATAAAGTCTTTTACATTTAATACTTTGTCATAAGATCTTTATATAAGTCTCACTTTACATTAAATTCTTTACACTATAACTAATTAACATAATATTTACAGTATCTAACGCTTTAATATCTTAAATAAACTTTACATATAAACTTTACATTATAAATCGATTATATATATTAATAGAGACTTGTTAAATAATACTTTATATTAAGCTTGATATCATTAGATTAGTGGAATGACCATGCGTTCATCGGAAGTCTAAGATATATTATATAGTTATCTTATAACTTTTCTAGTTATACATGAATCTCTCTATATTATAACGGTTAATATAAATTTATATAAGCATTTATATTTGATACAGTGATTTTGGTGATAATTATAAGTTCTAATCATGTTGATGGAACTATCACTTTAAAAAGTAAATGTTAGTTATACATATATTTCATATAATGAGTTTACATACATCTGTTACATATAACTATACTATATATAAACTTTAGTATAAAGTATTACTAAACTGTTAGATAACAATGTACATATAAGACTTACATAGTACTTTAACATATATCCGTATTTTAATGCTATAACTTTACATTTATAGAAGATTGTACATAGTTTATATAGAAGCTTTACATATAACTTTATATAAAAAAGATTAACTTTACATAAATCTTTACATAACTTTATATATAAGTATATATATAGATAGTATTACTAATAATATATATATACTAAAATAAAACTTTATAAAATACTATTTACATAAACTTTACATAAACTTTTATATATGAGAAACAAAATATATATATTAGAGAGCGAGAGAGAGAAGAGAGAGAGAGCTCTTAAATAAACTTTATATAAGTTGAATTAAGTGAGTAAACTTTACTAGAACTTACATAAACTTTATATAGAGAGCTTTACGAGTGGTAAAGCTATTCCCTCATAAAGTAATTCTATATGAGACTGTACATCGACTTGATATCATTTAAACTTTACAAACTTATCAGTATATATTATATATTTTTTTTTTAGGGCATAGTTCAGAAAAGGGCCAAGCGTGTATACATTAAACTCGATATTATGTATGACTTACATAGAGACATACTATTAGCATACATAAATCTGAATACAGTAGGTATACTCTACATAGACTTACTACTAGGAATGCTATAACAAAACATAGTTTTCATCAAAAGTATGACATACTCATAAATTAATGTTATATAACATTTATATAAACTTATATATAACTGATTAATACTAAATAATATATCTGGAATATAAATTTTTCTACAAGCTTATCTATTATATAACTGTACGATAGTTTTCGTCCTACCTACTCTGTCCCCAATCGCTCGGAAGTCTTAATAAGAGTAATTCCATTAAGAGAATAGATATAATTCTTACTATATATCATGGGTTGTGACTCAGAGAGAGAGAGAGCTAGATGGAGAGCATCTTAGAGTGAGGAGCTGACGTATGATTATCCGTGATACTCATCACATGAGTGCCGAGAGACCCGACTCTAAGTTATCAAATGCAGGAATCTAGCTTGGGTTATTTTCAATATAATAACAGACTTTGAATATACATTAAGCTTATTACGTAACATGATACTTCCATATATAGCTACTTTTATTATTCTATAGTATAAAATAATAAACTGAAATATCTTTCGATATTTATATTATTTTAATTTTATTTTAATATATATTTTTTTACAATCCGGTAATAAAGCTTCATTATTAAGACTTTATTAAAGCTTTATTAGATATCCCAAAATAGATCTTTTGGTATATATCCTGTAGAAGTGTCTACTTAGAGTAAAATTACTCACTAGGTAACTTTCTATATGATTATAGCTTATTATATGTATTATTATGATTAAAACGTATTATACTCATTATATCTGAACTCCCGTTGGTCTGATTACCTTTAAATCTTTTATATAATATTGATACAGAATAAATCTCGTCTCTAGAAAGAATTAAATTCATTACTAATTCTTCACTAAACTTCGACATAATAAGCTTTATCATAAACTACTTAATATATATAAAATATAATAAATTTAAAAAAATAAGAATCTGAGCTTCACTACCTTATGAGATAAGTCATTTTAAAGGTATCAACTTTATAAACTATGAGACTATTACATAACATATAACAATCTACTTATAAAACATATTCTTATCACACAAGTTTGGTGATATTCCACTATGTCATCAACTATGATATTAATAATAACTTTAGCATATAATACTTTCAATAATGACATTTTACATATAAATCATTTTACATAAACAATTAACATAAACTTTACATAAATTTAAATAAATATTATCTCTAAACTGTTAGATCTTCATACTACATAGAAACTTTAAATCACTTTATATAAAAATACTTATACATAAATCTATTCAAATAACTTTACATTTAAATTTACATCATTAGCAAAATAATAATATTTAACATTAACTATTTCTCATACTCCTTCTTTATCTTAAGGCCTCAAGTTCTAAACTTCTTATATCGACTCTTATAATATAAAACTTATATATATAATAACTATTACATATATAATTTACATATACTTTATGATACATAAAAAACACAACAACTTTACATAAATTATACAAATTATGGTAACTTTATATTAATATCATAATATATTTATATTAAACTATTTAATATATAAAGTAAAATGATAAATCATTCATTTCTTAATTTTATCCTGTTTTAGGAGGATAAGAATGTTAGGAATCTGTTTCGTTAGGTAACTTTACATAAAAGTTTATATAATCAAGATTAATTGTAAAACTTTAATAAAAACTTAAGATATAACTTTATTAAACATTTATAGTGCAATTTCCAGAGGCAAACTTGTAACTAATTATATAAACTATACTCAAATAAATATTTAATAAAATTCTCTACTAAATCTTAATATACTAACATGCTACTATGAATACTATTACTATAACTTTATAAACACGTATAAACATATATCCAATATAAATTTTACATAGTAAATAAAAATAAATCTATTTATGACTTTAAAAAATATTTACATAAATTATATTATAATAATTTACATAAACTTGATACTTAAATTACTACATATGAAACTAAATATGTATACTTTGGAAATAAGTTTAGAAAGCTGAGTAATTTTCAGAAAAGTTTACATAACTTTAAATTTAAAATAAATATGTACTTAAACTTATATAAAAACAGTAATTAACTCTATTACATAATAAGTCTTTAATATTAATGCTTTCTTCACTAATAATTATCAAAACTTATAACATAAACTTAATACATACACTAAATATAATAGTTTATATAAGATACATTATATTAATAGGTTTATATATATCATCTATATAATAGTTAATATAAAGTTTATATGAAGTATTAAATTTTATATAAACTTGACATAAATACTTTACATAAACTTTTTACATAAACTTAAATAAAGTATATATATTAAACTTAAGATAACTTTTAGCTTTAATAAAACTTATTAATATAACCTTTTACATAAATTATATAAATACCTTATATTATAACATTATATATAACATTTATATTAACTTTAATATAAACTATATTATTAATACTTATATAAACTATTAATATTAATCATGTTATATAAACTTTATAAATATATATATCTATATATAAATGAGCCTAAATATAAAAATGTAAAATTTATTTAGCGGAATTTCATGAATAGTTTGTTTGTACAATATTTGTAAACAATCTTGAAAGCCCTTTGTACCCTATGACTTGTAATTGACCTGTATATTAGGACTCTCTAGTGACTAGATGTTCAGATTGATAATTTATATAGAAGATATAAGAGAGTTCTTAAAATTTATTGTCTTGTCTTATTCATAGAGTAGATTAACTTTCTCAATAAATATCTTTTAAATAAAAACAGATTATCGAGTATAATTATATACCTGGTTGGAGACATAATTTAAATGAATTTGCCTGTCAAAATGGTTGCTAGGTAAACTTTTGAAGTGTATGTGTACAAGGTCAGTCACTGATAACTGTAATGAGTTATTTTAAGCTTTAAAATTGTTTATAGAAGTATAGATGCTGAAGTCGTGAGTCAAGGAAAGGCAATGATGAATATAGGAATATTTTTATAGGAGTCAAAGATTATTTATTAGTATATTTAAAGCTTTATAATAACTTTAATTTAAGGTTGAAAATATTCAATGTTTATAATATTATCATTGTAACTCTCACACAAATCTTTCTATTTACGAAAGAACGCAATATGTAGAGCTGTCCCGCTTCAAGTCTTTATAATGACAGAGATTTTATCGAGTGGTGTACTATTATTTATTATAACTTTATCTATAGTAAGTTAACTGTTATATAACTTTTTTACTAGAATAATATACATAATATGATTTGATCTATAGTTCAACTTTATATACTTAAACGAATTATCAAATATACTTTATGAACAAATTTTATACTAGGAAAGATATAAGTAGATGTATAATAGAACTTTATATACTAATCACTAAACGATAATCTAAAATATGAACTCTTATCACTTTAGAGTTTTCGAGTTAGAGCTTGGCAGTATAATCTTTATGAATAGTGAACTGTGTAATAAACTTTGGATATTAAACTGGTTAATATGAGAACTTCTATGATGAGTAAGAGTAGCTAAATATCACACTAATCTATATATTGCTATGTATCAATAAAGTCAAAATTCTATAGTGAGAGATCTTTCACACGTACAAGAATATTAACTCTCACTCATATACGCTAGGGTTTTGGCATATAAAGTCACTCTTAATATTCACTCATGTGAGAATAGATATGCTTCTTCTAATTCGTGGCAATATATATAGGATTTTAATCAAAACCAATCAGCTCAACCTTTATAAGTGCGAAGCAATGACTTTAGGCGCACGATATATTTTAATCTATATTTATCCTCAATATAAGTGTGATAACTTTATAGAAGAATCTTAGTAAAAACTGACACCATTAATAGCTTACCATTCAACCATACTAACTTATTTATAATTAATATACATAACACTTTATATATAAACTAATATTATTTACATTGTAGTATATTTTTTCATATATATAAGACGTTTATAGCTGAGAGAACTATAATTAAGAAGGTAGATGGAGATCTTATTATAGCTAACTTGTACAATGACAATTCATGGAGAATACTATAAATATTTGTGAACATTTTATAGTAGATCTTCTAGATACAGTATATTGATAGATGTAGCTCTATAATTTGTATAACTTTAATATAGACGTGTTTATTCATGATAACGCTATATAGATATATTATGTAAGACTAATAAATTACAATATATTTGATATATTATATATAAGTGTATAACATGTTATATGATCATAATATTAATGGAGAATATATATATGTTAAATATATTATAGTAATGTATATACATAAGCTATTATATTGAAGGAAGATCTCAATATAAATAACTCAATACATATTATAGAACTATTAAATTAATCTTTATGATATAACTTAACATTATATTGCATCTCTCTGCTAAATTATTTATATAACTTATAATCTGATTGATGATAGGGGAGGATCCTCTCACTCTTCTACTCATGATGATATCTTATATATATTGAGAATCTATAGTATTCAACTTGATTACATAAGCATTGAGCATACACATTTACACAAACGTCATGAATCTTATAGTATCATGAATTATGTCATATGATAATAGCTATTAATAAATAAAATTTTATATAAACTTTACATAAAGCTTTAATTCTTTATAAAATCTTTATTTAAACTTTTCTATAAGCTTTTTATATTATCAATTATATTAACTTTTACATAAAATCTTTTCTACATAACTTTACTAAACTTTATCATAATCTTACATACAAACTCTCAACATAAACTTAAATACATATCAACTTGTCGTACTAGAATACATTTACAATCAAATTTTAGCATAGCTATTTGGGTAATATTATACTATATACTGTATATATAAATAATATCTTTTTATATTAGAAGCTTATCATAGAACTTTACATAATACATACATAAGACTTTACATATACTATGCATAATCATGTTATATAAACTTTACATAAATATTACGATAATCTTTACATAATACTTGAGTACTCCGGTAACTTTTAAATCTATGCATATATAATTTAGTAAAGTAAAACGTAGAATTTCTAAGATGTTATGATTAGTTTTGTTAACTATACACACATTAGTATCGTTAAATATATAGCTTTATCATTATAAACTTTCATAATATAATGCTCATAATAAGCTTCTACATTACTAGTATATATACCATAACTTAATCATTTTGATACATTAGAAAGTGTTTTTGATACTGTGAAATTTTAACAGACAATATAATGGACTCTTACTGGAGTCAATCTCTTATATGATATATACTTTATATAAACTAATAACATAAATATTTATATATAATATAACTTTATATATAAACTTTACATAAACTTTACATAAAACTTTACTTTTAACATTATATATAAATTTACATAAATATTACATACAATATAATATGAAACATCATATAATGAAACTTATATATAACTATTTATCATAGAAGCCTTATACATAAACTTTGAATCAATAACTTTAACATAAACTTTACTATACTAACTTATAACAAAATGCAAGCACACACTATTATTCATAATACCTTATATATTTACTTTATATCAACTAACTATTTAAACTTTATATATTATGAACTTTACATCGAAGCGCTATATTGAGACTTTATATATACTAAACTATTACATATAAGTCATATAATATATGGATATAATTACTCATAGATTTTAGATTCTAGCAAGAAATTTCGAATTTTTCTCATAATAATTTCAAATAATAATTCTTTAATATACAAGACATGACAGAATTTCATACATAATTTTACGATAAAATAACTGTTTAAGCTGTAGAGTCAATTCTATTACATATAGACTAAGGTAAGTAAGTATACCATACGTGTTTACAATATAACTATTTTAAAACTTGTTCATTAG
>JABUQX010032891.1:0-24508 GCA_015478945.1 Trachelipus rathkii
TGAGTCCGCCCACGCTTCTATGTTCCGATCCTTTCCACTTCTATGCTCTCTCTTTGCGTGGCGCGATGTTGGTGCCTTTTCTTCTTTTCTACTCGAGTCCCGCAGCGCGGATGCTCGAGGGTTGTCATCGCGTCCACTCCCTTTCGGGCGCCGCGTAGCCGGGGTTGTGTTGCGCCTCCAGTTTTTTGTGTGGCTCTCGGTCCTCCGGTCTCCGCTGCGGTGGCTTCTTTTCATGCCCTCTGTTCTGTGGCTTCTCTTCCCCTCTTCTGTGTTTCCTGCTGTTTCATCTCCTCTCTTCCCAGCTTGCGTCTGTGCTCTCTGCGTACTTTGCATTAAGTTTGGTGAGTTCTGAGCGTGTACCCTCCTTGCTCGGGCTTGCCTGGTGGTGTGCCACTACTCCACCACTCATACTATACTACTGCATGGTGCCACCGAACGTTTTGAGAGAGTTGTGCCGTAGGAGGTGCACACCCTTGACTCCGTCATTTGCACCGACGTTGTCACCCCGTTTGAGATCTCCGACGGGACGGGAGAGAGGCGACGAGACGCGGAACGGAGAGAGCGGAGGGGCGGGAGCGGAGAGAGGGAGAGAGAAGAGAGGAAGTGACAATTTGGAAGTCGAAGGTTTGCTTTCAATGTATAGCAATCAGTTCCTTTCTCCTCTCTCTCTCCTCTCTCTCTCTCTCTCTTCTTCTCTATCTATCTCTATTTCTCTCTTTTGGACAAACACAATTGAGGTGCTTGAGAAAACTGAAAGGTGTCTCAAAACATCAACCTCTTTGAAAAACTTGTTTTAGTAGAGAAATGTCGTTACTGTGGCTCAATCGTAGAGCGAGAGTTGCATTTTGGCAAGGGCCGTGGTTCAATCTCTAGTCCGCTCTAGGTGGAAATTAACAGAGAAGTTCCCTCCTAGAATAGGGCTGTACCCGTGAGGTGCGAACTCTAAAAAAAAATCGTAAGTAAAGTAGAGAAAAGAGATGACTACAGTACGTATCTATTTTTAGAAGATATGGAAGTTGGGTGAATGGATTGTTCTGGTAGAAGTTGAGGAAAAATAAAAGGTTAGAGGTCTTTTTCAGGGACTTTAAGATGTTATTCGCAAGTTGAATTGGATGCTTATCAAATAGAAAGCGAAATGAATGGTGGATTCGTCGGCATACTGGTGTATAGGTATTGAAGGACAGGTTATGATGGATAGTTTGAAATTTTGTTTGCAAAACTCTTGTTGATTGATTTAAAAATTATTGATTGATTTAAAGATTGTTTGATTTGGATTTTAAAGGATGAGAACGTATGTTATCATGCTATGAACCAAGGAAAACACAGGAAAACCAACAGGAAAAAAACCACAGGAAAATAAAGCAGAAAGATTAAAAGAAACTATAAATAAACTTGAAAAGGGGATGTTTCAAAAATAATGTTTGTTTTTACAAAGGTCAGATCATTCGAATTTGACTTTCCATTGATGATATGATATAGGTTCATTAAATGTGAAGCAGATTACAAGAAGCTAGTCCCAATGGTCGTCAGGAAAATGGTTGCAGGTGACACCGTTTGAAATCTTTTATAACGAATGTCAACCATTAAGATGTCATAACTTGTTCTCTTGTGTCAGATTACCATTTACTCGGTGTCACTAGGATCGCGTAGAACAATCTGGCTCAGGTGATTCACATAGAAGTTTTTGAGTGTGCTGACACTTTTTGTCAAGTGTCTTGTTCCTTTTGTTTAGTTTGTCTTTCATATTAGAATAGGTTGATAAAGGGGACAGACAGAATAGTTGACAAGTAAGTGTGGGTATGGATAGACTAGAGTATTAGGCAGGGTTATCGGGGGATGCTAGGTGCAGCGGTATTATATGGGTGATGTGAGTAAGGGGGCGATGTACGAAAATTGCGAATAATTACATCTTTAGGGGGTTTGAGCTGAGTTTAAACTATAGGAGGCATCTGACGCTCGTGGAGATTAGCGAATATGGAGATGTGTGAAATTAAACTATAGTATGTTTTATAGATATATATATATTATATATATATATATATATCGTATAACATATATATAATATATATATATTATATATATATATATATATATATTATATTATATTTTATATATATATATAGTATATATATATAGTTATAATATGGTGTGCGTACTAGGTATACTACATGACGGTATAAAATCCACACATCGGAGCATACGTAAAAGGGTGAGAATTTGAGAACGTGCCATATTGGCCAAACCGTTTGTTCTCGTGGAGTCAAGGACAAATAAGTCTCACTTCGAAACACCTTTGAAACAGAAAATATTTGAGATAAAATAAAAAAAATTTTCTTCGTTTTTTTTTTATTGTTTCATTTTACCCGCAAATAAGAATTGATTGGATTTAAAGTTGTGGTTAATTAATTGCAAGGAACAGGATAATGCCTTTGCTATTATTATCATTTAATTGATTTTTTTTTAATATATAAAAAAAGAGAGAATAAGTAATCCAAAAAATCCAATCAATTCCACATTCAAATTACATATTTGATTTATCATATAATATTCTATATAATATATATCATATATAGTAATATATATTTAATATTTATTTATATATATATATATATATTATAGTACGATATATATACTGTATATAATATATATATATTAAGATAGTATATGGATAATAGTATATATATATATATTATATATATATTAGTAATATATGATTATATATATATATTATATTAACTATAATATATATATACATAAGCGTATTAATATATATAGTATACTATCTATACTATATATATATAGGCGCTTCACATGGTGTAGTGAAGTGTCTGTACTTGGCATGATGTGCACATCAAGTTGTATAGACGGCAGTACGTGCAAAGTTTGCATGTCGTGCAAGAAAGACCAAATTGGAGTTCCACCGCACAGCATGCATAGAGGCATCTGAGAACGTAGAGTTAAGTAGGAAGGCACAGCTGTTTTTGTTTATATTTTGAAGGTAACCTTGAACCGAAGGAAATAGAAGAATAAGAAAACTTTCTTTCCATTTTTTTCTTCTCGCTCTTCGTAATAAAGGAGAATTGTTTATCAAGAGTATTGGCTTTAAAACATTGTTATAATTTTCATCATAAATAATAATTTTGAATAAATTTTAGCAATTACTATTTATCGGTTTGAGTCTGAGCAGTTTAATTTTTATTTGAGAAAAAATAATTTTGTCATTTCAATGGAAATCGATGCTCACGTTTTGTAATTCTCAAATTTTTGCTAATATAGTCCAATATAGATTCTTATCTCATAAATCTTGTTCCCAATAAAACCATTCTCCTCAATTTTCAACTATTAACAGCTCCACTACCCTACTAACCCAATTGACTTTCACTTTTTACTAACGAGCTTAGGATGGCCGAGAACGAATTGCAGGTCGAGTCGTGTAACCTTTCAGTTCCAGAGGAGATGGAGAAGGGTAGAACAGACTTGATGGAGAGTGCCACAACCGTCGTGAGTAAACCTTCTCCACTTGAAAAGGAAGCTATCTCGCCAGACCCTAGAAGAGGGGGCGCAGATACGCTTACCCAAACTGGAGAGAAGGAAGTGAAAGAGAAAGAGAAGGGAGAAGTAGAAAATAAGGAGACTAAAGATAAAATAAAAAATGAGGCAGAGGCGGTGAAAGGGAAGGAGAGAGAGAAAGAAAAAGGAGAAAACGAGGACGCAGCGCTTGGCTCAGAGGGAGCCCAAGCCCCCCTAAATGTTTGTAGAGAAAACAAAGAGGGAAAAGAAGATGATAAGACTCAAACACAGATACCATTAGCTTGTAAAGACGATTCGAAAAAACCAACTTTAGTTGTGAAGCCCCTTCCTAGGGAAAGTACAGTTTCCAGTGCAAAATTTTCGGTAGAAACAAAGTTGGAATTTATCACCTCTAGAGGTGCCAGAAATATTCCTTTCCTTTCGTTTGCCAGGGAAATTAAATGTTTAATAGATAATTACAAAAGATTGGCAGAATTTGATCAGCTTTCTACAGCGCCAAATCCACTTGTAATTAACGAAGCCTCCGGCTCCGCAGTCTGCACCTCAAAAGGAAGGTATGACCCCCCAAAATCTGTCGCTCCGCTGGTATTTAGAAGGAGGAAGCGAGCGGGGAGAGAGAGAGAGCGGAGGAAGAAGAAATTTAAATGCATGAAAAGGAGAGAGGGAGAGGGGTAAGGCAAAAGGTATGCGGAAGACATATAGTGTATATAGTATATAGTATAGTATACTTCTAATATATATATATATATATATATATATATATCATTACGAAACAATATATATATAGTATATATAGATATATATATATATACTTATATATATACAATGCAACCCCAAATACCTCGAATCAAGCGAGATTGTATATTTATGTAAGGTTATATGGTGCATGTGATTTTAGTGTTTAAGCTAAACCCGTCCATCCCTTGGTAAAGATAAAATTTTTCTTCGATTCGTGATCCGTCCGCGAAATCGTTTATATATTATGTCTATTACTATATTTATTATGTTATTTGTTATATATATTAGTTTATATAATATACTTATTTAGTATATAACTATATATAATATATTATATATTATATATATATGTATATGTATATATATATATATATGTGGGTGTCTATGTATGTAGCTGTAGATATGTTTGTGTATACCCATGTACACCTATCTGCATGTGTAGGTGTATTTGCATGTTTAGGTATACATAAGTAGTAGAAGTAGTTATGAAGTTGTGGTGTATGAGTTTTAAAACTGCAAAGTCTCTTATTCCTTTAAGAATAGTTTTAAAGTTGATCCTCATACCACCAAAAATAGCAGTAAAAAGAAAAATAGGTCCCCTAGTTTTCTTTATATATTGTTTTATATATTTGCTTATAAATTTTATGATAAAGTAAAAAATATCCGTTTCCTCAAATTAAAGAAGAATAAAAAAGAAAAGGAAAAGAAAATGACTGACAAAATAGTTTTAAAGCTTAAGCACCTATGTAATATGTTTGTCTAAAAAACAAATATATATATATATATATATATATATATATATATATATTATTATATATATATATATAATATATATAACTATATACATATATATATATATATATATATTTATGATATATATATATAATATATAACTATTATATCTAATAATGTAGAATGAGTATACTGCATGTAAATATACTTGGGTACAGGACTGTATCCCTTACAACAGCGTTTGAAATTATATAGGAATGCATTTAGTTTTAATCTCAATTTCAAATTTGATTTGTTTCATTTGTAAAAAATTCTGGAGTCCAGATGAGGAAAAAAGGGTTTGAATAGATAGGTAATATTTCCTATGATAAAATATAAAAAGTCTAGCATAAACAGTTCGAGTTTTTGTAGTTTTTAAGTTGAATCCCGGAGGTAGTGGGTTACAGAAGATGGAACCCTGGCCCTGATAGACCTCCAAAAGGGACCCTGAAGGCTTCATGATAGTAGTAATCCCATCTGCCATGGTGTACTGTAAGTCTTAGGAAAGCATGTCGGAATAAGCCGAGGAGAGGTCTCGTTTATCCCCATCTGCGGATCTGGATACTCTATATGTTGCATGTCTTTAAGACCTGTCCGCACGGCGCACAGGCACTTGTTTTAATATTTACTGTTTTGCTAATAATCTTTTATCTATTTTAGAAAAAGGAAAGACAGTTTGGTCCTCCAGACAGATATCTGATATAAAAGCCGAAGGACGAGCCATTCAGATAGATCTAAGAGAGAGAGAGAGAGAGAGAGGAAATTAGTAGGATTCACGCTGGACCAGAAATATTTATTATGGATAATACAAGTTTGTTGTTTTTGTCTAACATTCATTTTAACATTCTTTATACCTATGTATAAAATTTAATCTTTTTCTATATATATATATATATATATATATATATATATATATATATATATATATATATATATATATAGTATATATATATATATAGATATAATATTATTATATAGATAATATATATATAGTATATATATATATATAATATAATATGATTATATCTATATCATTAACGTATGTCATTTTTTGCGGAAAAATGACCTCTACTTAGATCATACAACATTTTTTCTTTAATTTTAGGGAAAGTAACGGATAAGAATCCTAAGTAATTAGCAGCCTTTTATATTTATTTTCTTATTTTTGTTATTAAAAAATCGAACTGATTAATTTCTCAATTCTGTTGGAAAGTCAAGAAAGAATCCATTAACAAAGCAAAGAGACCCAAAATCTCAATCAGGAACCTAGAAGGGGAATATACCGATAGGGTTTGTGTCTTTAGAAATTACTTGAGGACTTTCCACGAATTTGGAAAGGAATATACCGAAGTAAATTTCTTATTTTGTTTTAAAAAGAATGGAAGTATATTTTAGTATAGCTAGCTCTTCTAAAAAGATGGCAACAGGATGTGGACTCCGCAAGCCGTCTTGTAGAGAAGGAGGTATAGGTACATTGAAAGGGTCAGAAGGAGAGAAATTTAAATAATAGAAATGGATTTTAAATTTGGGAGAAAAGGAGCTGCAAACTGGTTACATTTCGCTTTGAAATACTAATAGGGTAAAACACAGATTTCGGTCTTGGCAATGAAACAACTGCTTCGATCAATCTTCAGTTTGAGGAAGGAGAGTCGGTAAATGAGGAAGCAATGGGAAATGGCGGAAGAGGCAGAATTATTTTCCGATGGAGTCCGAGAATTGGAAAATGCCCAGGTACCCTCAGAAGAAATCCGATTGACAGAGTTAAGTTCACTTTCACAGTAATTTCTCACCCCTCTTGTGGAAGGTACTAGAAAAATTTTAGTCGTGAGATTTGGAAGTGTCTTAAACTCAGAGAGAGGAGAAGATTGCCAGCCAAAAAGATCGCTAAGAAAACATCTTTAGAGTCTGAAACATACCTTAGACAACAACTTATGTGAGTATATATATATATATATATATATATATATATATATATATATATAATATATATAATATATATATTATATATATAATAATAGTATATATATTGATATATATTATATATATATATAGTATATATATATATATATATATATATAGGGCCTACCGGCCAGTAGGGCGAAAAATTAGGAAATACAAGGATTCTTTGTAAGGATATTTTTACAATGTATTTTGTGTAAATATCCGGCACATTTAAGCTGGGATTAAGGAATTTATTCATTTTAAGGTGTCATAAGTTTATCTACAATTTTCTTTATTTAACTAATTTATTGCTGATTTACCTGCTCTGAATTTTTAACCTTATCTATAATATTACAAAAGTGGGTTTGTTTCGAAAGTTCTGAATGGCAGTGATGAATATGAATCCCAGCACAAAAGACAGCGAAGATATGTTGAAGGGCAGGACATTAGCCGAGGGAGCAGGCATCGAAAATTCACTACTAGTCGTCATTCTGATTCCGGCCTCTCTCCGGATAAGTAAAGGGATGAGTCGGTTTCAGCGTCTCAGTTGACCAGGTAGTGGTGAATAACAGCCAAAAAAGGAGATCGCAAAAAAAAAAAGAGGCATAGCCCAATGTCCGTAATTAGACGAGGGTAAATGAATCTCATGAATTGGTATATATATTGGCTTTTATACGCTTTAGTTATGTTCATGATTGTTGTATTTAAATATGATGTAGTTTGGATTAGAAAATCGATTGCACGTACAGCAAATCGGTGATGGATTTCTTTAGGTCCTGTGAACGTTTTTTCTCTAGCATACAAATCTTATTTGAAGTTTTGCTATGGCTTGAGGGAGATAAAGGGAAAGGCTAACCCCACTCCCGAAAAGTAAAAATTGACAAAGAAGGATATGGAACGACGAGATAAGACAAAACAGTGTCCTATTGAAACATTTTAGTCTGGATTAGGTAATATATTGCACGTTGATTAGATTCTTTAGGTCCTGTAAACACCTTTTCTCTAGTATATAAATCTTATTTGAGTTTTGCTCTCATTTCAAAAGCCACTCTGACAGTCGTATGAGAGGGATAAAATTAATGGGGATCGGGAAAAAAGGGTGTGGAATACCCTTCCGGAAAAAAAAAATGGGAAAGTAATTTGGGTACACGAGTACCACTCCATAGGGACAAAACGGTCAAAGAAAGATACCAAACGACGAGAAGAGGCAGCCCACAGCGTCCTTTTGAAACTGTATAGTGGATTAAGAATTTGATTTTGAAATATTTTGCAATCTATTAGGCTTATATTTCTATTTGCATGTTCATTAGATTAGAGACGTGGACCACATTTCTTTCAACAGATTCTTCTGAAATAGGAACCGGATCCTATAATTAGTAGAGTGGTGTCGGAAGGGAAAAGTGTGCAAAGTAGTCTAAAATTTTAAGTTGATCATTTGAGAAATGGCCAAACATTTTTCCTAAAAGGTATTTCTTTTCTTTCGATAGGAATTAAGATGTCAAAAGATGCTCCTCCAGAGAGAATTAGAGTATAAATAGGGAAAATATCTGACCTTCTCATCATTTTATTGCTGTATTTCGCTTTATTTTTTTTTTTTAATTTGTTGTAGTTTTCCAACCAAAGATTAGTTCTTTCTAACTATCAGTCACGCATTCGGATCGAAAGTTTCGAGAAGTTTGGGGAAATGAAGAAGTATTTCGGAGATAAGAAACTAGGTCAGAATCAGAAGACAGGAAAGTTTAATTCGTATGGGTTGGAGAATAGCTCAGTAGATAATTTCTAACACATAGTTTTGTTCATGTAGTGTTAGGTTTTATTTTGCTTTAAATATGATTTTAGGATGACATTATCAACAAATCATTATTGTTAGCATAAATTACATTCTCTAATGGCGAATAGTTTCAGTAATTTTGTTGCATATTTTTGTTCATATTTTTGGTTCATATTTTTGTTTTAAGTATATTTTAAGGATGTACTTACGATAAATGACTATGTTGGGTCACGTTAAACAATTTAGATGAGAAGTTTTTTTGAAGGGACTATGAGCAAATACGAAGGAGATGCGATCTCTAAGTATCATAGAGTCTGCAGTAGACCAATATAAGGAGGTGGGGCAAAGATGCAAGTCGAAAGGGAGACAGTGGTCTCTAGTGCCATAAGTCTCCATCAAGCCATTTAGGAGATTAAGAAGTAAGAAGTTCGAAGAAACCCGCCAACAACATAGTGGAAACGCCTGAATAGTTCCTTTCCTTGTTGAAAATAACTCATACTTAAGAGAAGGGTTGGGCTTTGGAAGTTGTGAGGCCTTATTTATCGAACGTAGTTTGGGATGCTATGCCTGAGACCAAATCACGAAAAAATAGAGTGAAAAGAGAGCTCAAAGCTATAAAATTGAAATTTACCCGTTTGGTACCGATAATAAAACTTTAAGCGAATTTTTCTTAATTTTATTTTATATCGCTTTGCATTCAATTTGCTTGCTAACTTTTAGGTTAACCGCCAGCAGAATATTCTTTTGAACTTTATGAGAATAAGTTCTGGAAGTGAGCATTAAGATTTTTTTTAGGAGGATCCTCTCAGCTGTATAGAGACTTTTTACAAATGCCATGTATAATTTACGCGAAAACTTGGAATGATATTAAATCATCCAAATGGTAAAAAAATGGAATTTTTTTTTTTGCCGATCATGTTTTGAATTATTTTTTTTTATCAATGCTTACCTATGATTTTCATCATCGAGGGAGAGCCCCCAATTTTCAAATTTTCATTGTGAAAACGAATTCGAAAAGAAAAGATTTTCTTTTAAAAGAAAGATAAAAATAATAAAAATAGCAAGAGAATGCCACCTAATCTTGCCAGTAATTTTAACATTTTGTTTTAACGCTTGGCATGTCTTTTTTTATTAGGAAAAGGATAGTTCCATTAAAATTTCATTAAAATTTTTGCGTTAACGCTTAACATTTTTTAATCAGGAAGATGATAAGCATGAACACTTCCGTTAATATTTTTATTTTTAAATGTTGCATACTAACATTGTTCTTCTAGTAAGAAAGAAACTACTTTAAAGATTGGTCTGCAATACTAATAGCTTTTGATACTAATATTAAAAGGGATGTTTTGAATGTTAATAATTAGGTACTGACGAGTATTAGAATTGTTGAGGGTCGACAACATAGACGGTAATCCAAAAAAAGGGTTTTGCAAGATTAACTCAGGTTCAATAGTATTGGGTTATGTTAACCCAGTCGCCTTCTTGCTTGGTAAACTGTAGAGATTGAAAGTGAAAAGCTTGTGTGAGAACATGGTTCTTTCACCTCACTACTGTCATATATATATATGAGTATAACTATATATATATTAATATATATATTATATTATATATATATATACTTATATATAATATACATATTCCGAGTGTAATTTGGTCCAGTTTATTCAGCTAGAAATATTAAAACATGGTGAATTTTAATCCACCCTTCCCTCAATTAACATTTTCAAATAACTTTTTTATAGCTTTATACTAATGTCCCTAGAATTAGTTTTCTTTTTAACAATGTTACTACTAACCTTAGAAATAAACTAGTGCTTAACTGTCGTAATAACATTTATGATAATGTTTTGTTTGTCGCTTATGTAACATGTAAGATTTAAAAGAAACTTGATAGTCTGATTGGTATACGTATGAAACCTAAAGTCCAAAGCCATGAATAGCAGGTAAAGAAGCATGGTAAAAAGACTTTAAACGTATTCTTTATTTTTTTTTAATCTGTAACAATTATATAGGCCAGTAACAAAAAAAGTAAGATACTAGTCGTTACTAGGAATAGATAGAATCAAAAAGTAACCTAAAAAATCACCGATTGACCATACCAAACATCTTGTTAGGTCAAGTGACTTTACCAAAGGTCCTAAAATCGAGGCAACATTTTTTAATTTTTTTTAGAATTAGCAATAAAAGGAATCGTAAATTCAATAAGGTAACATAATTTTCCAATAATGCCCTGTTTCTTCTAGAAAGAGACACCCATTTGAGTTAACGCACCGACTCTTATCCTCATGCTATATGCTATTTTCTTTTTTCTATTTACTCTCGCAGATTTGAAAAACAAAGAAACATTCTAATATGCTTCCAATAAAACATTGAGTTTCGATCTTGTCCGTTTTCAAAACTATTTGTTTTTAAAACAGCTACTTCCAAATACCTTTCATCTAGGAGAGGGAATTCCCTTGGAACTATGATAGAAATTTTCCATTTGTTCATGTTTTCTCATGCAGGAAGAATCGTCCAACTATTCTGTTCCAACTATTCTTTATGACTTGTTCCTTGAGTAATAAGCCCAAAGGGTTTTTTCCAATAATAAAACAGTTTTTTTCTCATCTCGGCGAAGGGGACGACATATAGTAAGTCAATATGTTGCTGAGCACATATGAGTCAATGAAAAAAAACCATTGCAAAACAATGTTAGAGGATGGTGCCATTCGGGCTGCATACCTAAAATTGTTTTGGCCAAAGTAGCGTTCTTCTCACGCTCGTTATTGGTTTCTCAACATCAACCTGGCTTAGAAACAGTACAGGCTTGATTCCTGTCTTTTTTCCGTCCTATTTTTCTATCTTCCCCTACTGTCGATAGAAACTTGCAAGGACGGGAATCCCTAACGATATAAGAATTCTGACCCCGTAAGGTATGTACCCGCATTTCTAGGCAATCGCCACAGGTCCGGGCACCCGGAGGAAAGCTTGGCACACCAGTCGATTCTTTCTTCCTCAGTTCACCTGTCAGTAGTGCAGTTCAAATATAGTTAAAAGTGGAAATCAATTTTTCGTAAAAGGGTTTTTTAAATAATATAACATTAAAGTAAATTATTTAATTATATAATTATTCTAAATATTAATTAATATATTGATTTTCAAAATAATTAATTAGTGGAATCAAAACATATACATATAATATACTTATGTATATGTGGATTTATATATATAATATACTTTTGTATATATAATATATATATATATATAATATATATATATATATATATATATATATATATATATATATATAATATATATATATATAATATATATATATATATATATATATATATATTATTATAGTATATATATATATATATATATATATATATATATATATATATATATATATATATATATATATATATTTTTTATATATATATATACATTATTATTTAGATCAAGTACTCATTATTAAATATTTGCAGAGTATATGATGTAAGTTTAACAATTCGCTCAAGAAGAGCATTAGTGGGGTGAAATCTTGTGCATATCAATCCCAATGGATAGTGGAGTGAACGTTGATCATTTCCAATCAAATTGCTCAGGAAGAGCATTAGTGGAGTGAAACTTTGTGCTTATCAATCCCAATGGATAGTGGAGTGAACGTTGATCATCTCCATTCAAATGAATCTCCGGCCAATATTCCCAAGATGAAGCTCTAATCGTTTGGGAGGTAGATAAATAAAGGAGTTCAAATAATAATAATAATAATAATAATAATAATAATAATAATATAGTAATAATAATAATAATAATAATCATAATAATGATAGTAAGAATAATAATAATAATAATAATAATAATAATAATAATAGTGACAATTATTAAAATGTTGATATGCAGTAAATAGATAGGATGTTTCATTATTGTATTATTCTTAGGTCTTTTGTACTCTTATATCTACGTTGAAATTTTTATGGGATCTATGTTACATATATTGTCTACGATATGGATGGATGGTAGTAATGTGGGTTTAGGAGTGAATGGGCTTTGTTTCTAGTTTAATTTGCCATTATTTTTCTATCCATAATTGTACTGGTGACATTTTTAATTATAGATTATTTTATATGCCTTTCTGATTCATCCCTCTTTACCCTCTGTTGTCTTCAAAAGAGATTATTTATTCATTTTCTTGGGAGTGAAATCCTCCTCAATCATTAATGCAATAAAGTGAAAGCCTTTATACAACTAAAGATATTCGGAGGCGAGAATCCTCCCTTGTAGTCGTTCTGTAGGCGGTTCAAGTGTGGTTTATAGATAGGTATCTGATATTTAAATACTTTAAGCGGCCAGGCTGCCGATGAATTCCACCCTTGTATGTAGAACCCATTAGCTTCATTACAATTGCTGGTGTAAGTCGTACGAAGAGAGAGAGTCTTCAGGATACGCTATAATAAGATTCATCGTAGTTGATACAGAACCAAAACAGAGTAATAATAGAATAAGGAGTAAAGCAACACAAGGAAAATTGTTGCAGAAATTCCTTGGTATACAACAAGGCGAAAAGGGATAGACCCCATACACATAAACGCACACAAGAAGCGTCGCCGTCGCTCAGTCAAAAAGCGACACTGGCGACACTGTAATCCCTAATATAAAACGACACTGGCGACCTTGAAACCAGAATAAAGAAAGTGAATAAAGAAGAATAAGTGGATCGCCGTCCAAGTGAAAAAAAAAAATTTCAATTGCCGTCGAAGTGGCAAAAAATTGGATAAAATACGTAGCCGGATTGGAAGTAGTGTTTGGATAAGAAAAAATAATCTTTTGAAAGGGTATAGAGGTTAATTAAAATAATCAGATATAAATCGGAATACATTGCTGAAATGCGGTCCAAAGTTTGCCTTGGAAATGTAAAAAAAAAAAAAAAAAAAATAAAAAAAAAAAAAAAAAAAAAAAAAAAAAATCTCAAAACTACAATAGCTACGCGAAAAAGGATACATTTTTGGAATCCTGGTAAAAATTTCACATAAGAAAATGTTAAAAAAAATAAAAAAAAAATTAAGATTTATTGTTAATAATTAATAGTAATATAATTAGAGGAAGGCCTATTTAGAGACCTTTTATTGGTTTACTCGTTAAAATAAATAGACTTTCTATTAAATTTTGCTTTTTTTTTTTTTACTAAAGAATACCCCAAGGGTATACCCCACCGATGGCAGGAGTCGGGGTCTCTCGGCCTTCCGGGGAACCACGGGGTAGGACTAATTCCCCCACTCCTGGGAGGGGGATTCCGAATCCCCCGCTCTTTGGTATTTGGGTGTCGTCGCGGGGGTTCCTCGTTCCACCCGCCCCTCCCCTACGGGGTATGGAAAACGTCCCCCCCTATGTTCCCCGTCGGCTCGAGCCCCCTAGTGTGCCGTATAAAGCAAAATTTAATAGAAAGTCTATTTATTTTAACGGAGAAAAATAGATAAGCGAACGATAAATAAGAATTGTCTTCAATTACTATAAAGTATTTTTACCATAATTTTTTTTTTTTTATGAATTTTTTTTTTACATTTTCTTATATGATTTTTTAAGGATTTCAAAAATTTTTTTCTTTTCGCTGTAGCTATTTTTGTTTTTTAGATTTTTTTTTTTTTTTTTTTTTTTTTTTTTTTTTTTTTTTTTTTTTTTTTTTTTTTTTACATTTCCAATGCAAACTTTGGACCAGCATTCCAGCAATGTATTCCGTTTTACTGTAGCATTAATAGTTTTTTAAGATACATATGACGGCTAATCAAGACGCGGCTATATAACTATATATATATATATATATATATTATATAATATTATATATATATATATTAACTATATATATGTATTATAGTATATATTAGCGCGGTATTATATACTATATATATATATATATATAAGTATATATATATATATATGATATAATATATATATAATATTAGTATATATTATATATATATATATATGTATTGGTCCCCATTAAATGGCGTGAGTGAAGTTTTATCGACATCAATTAAACGGACCGTGAGCACATTTTTTATTTGATAAAAGTCAAAATAAAACTTAATTGTAATAAAAAGAGCTTCATACCTTTAAAAATATTAAAAAACAAATCCTATTATTTATTTAAATCTATGTACCCTAACGTAACTTAATTAACCTTACTTAAGCTAACCAAACTTATATTAGTGTATAATTTTTTTCACTTTCATTGTTTCAATAAACAAATTCACCACTAAACATGCTGTAATTAACCATTTATATGATTGAACCACAAAATTCAAAAATTTTGTCGAATACGCCGCGCTGTTTGTACCATTTTTTGCTCCGATAACCGGTAAATTTGAAAAAAAAATGACTTCCCCGGGCTAGCATTAACTGCACAGATATCTGACAAGTTCATAATATATATTTTTATATAGTATATAATATATATATAATATATATGCAATATATATATATATAATAGTATATATATTATAGTATATATATAGATATAATAACTATATATAGATATATATATATATATATATATATTGATGAGATTACTCTACTTTTACCTGTTTACGTATTTTTTGTTTGTGCCACAAGGTTCTGTTCAATCTCCAACTTTATTCCTACTTTTTATCAATAATCACTTCTTATAACTGTGCTCATTATTATGCTGATGGCTCAATTCTCCCTTCTTCCACTCATTTCAAATCTGCTCCCTCTTTTGCATCTAGAATTGTCTCTCGTCTACAGCTTTCCGATTATATATATTTACGGATATGGATGGGATTTCCCGGTGGTATCACAGCAAACTTGTGAAATTCAGCTTAAAAGCTTAACTTTTTTAAATCTCCCTCTCGAAAACGCCTCAAAACTTCTTTCTTATCTTCTTCGACGGCTCTAACGTCTCACCTGTAAACAACATAAACATTCTTGGTCTGAACATAAACAACAAATTGTCTTGGAAACCTCAAATCACAACGGTTGCGGGAATGTTTTTCTTCCGAACAGTTACTCCAATTATAATGGTTTTATCTTCCTTTGTGAGGAGTACTGTTCTCATATTTGGCGGCTCAGGTTTCACCATTTTCTTGGATAGGTTTGGGATTAAGGCTATAAGACTTAATAAGCTGTTCCCTACATTCTAACTTCCTTGATCCTCTATCCCTGCGACGTGACGTTGGTGTACTATCTATCTCTTTACTTAGGTGCTACAGAAGCAGATGACAAAGGGTGCCTTGCTCTCGCATTAATTTTGCGCGAGGATTAAGAACAGACTCAGTCGTTGTTTGTGCCACCTTTACAACTACTTCTATTCTGTGGAACTCATTGCCATCTTCTGTTTTTGTTGCTGTATTTAATCGTTCTCTCTTCAAAGGCCATATCTGCGCCAGGGCTGTGGAGTGGCTTCAAAATTTTCCGACTCCGACTCCACCCTCTTGAATATTACCGACTCCGACTCTGACTCCGACTCCACCCTTTTGAAAATTACCGACTCCGACTCCGACTCCGACTCCATCCTCTGGAAAATTATATATATGAAAAATTATATATATATATATATATAATATATTATATATATATATATATATATAATATATATATAAATATATATATATATATAATTATATATATATATATATATATATATAATATATATATATATATATATATATATATATATAATATATATATATATATATATATATATTATAATCCCCTTAAGGGGTGTTGATTCTTGTTATGGTGTTATGCTCTCGGTGAATAACCTGGTACATGGCATTGTGAGAAGAACCAATGCTTGAGGGATTTCGTGCGTCCTTCGACCCTAAGCGCTAAGTTATGTGCATTTGTCCACCAACGAAAGCTCAGATACTCAATTCAATTAGCAGTTTCTTTGTTCTCTTTGACTAGTCATGCCTCATGCCGAAGACAATTATTTCAAACGCTAAAATTTTGTGTTGTGAGCTGAACCACTCACGGAACGTCACACGGATGGGAGGGGAACCCGTCGTCATCTGTGCTGAAGGGGTATGAGATGCATCACCTGCTCGTGATTCGGTGCATACGACCTAGCACCAGGTTTGGTTCTTTTTCCCTTACCTTTCTGGAACACTTAAAATAAGGTCCCGCCGCTTAGCGCGGTCTTCCAGACACAAATCTCATGAGCTCGACAACCATGAGGGGCGACCAATTTAATTCAAAATATTATGGAAGTTATTTTAAATACGTCTCGGATTATGCCAGATATTTCCGGTACTGAAACTGCTATGTTTCTGCTATGACCACGATTTTTGAATTACACTTTTAACACGATTCCTTCCATTTCACCTGGAAGGCCGCTGCCTACTCCCAGCGATACCTCGCCTGGCAAGTCCTCGACATCCCATGTGCCCAAATGGTTGTGGCAATTCCGAAAAGGTGACTACCTTAGTCGTTCTCATTTTCCTGCCACGTGCTGCTCCCATGCATCACACATTCCGTTGTATTACTTGTTTCGATCCACCACCTCCAAAACACTTTCTTAGCAAAGAACCATCCTTCTTAGCGATGCACTTGAAAAAGCTTTAGGAGTTGAAAACCTTCCACCCAGTCACGTTAATGAAGAATGGGTCTCTTCTCGTTCAAGCTACTACTCTGAATCAGAGTGCTATCTTGTCATCCTTAACTTCTCTTGGAAATGCCTCCCTTATTTCCACTCCTGATGAAATAAGAGACACATCCAAAGGCACAATTTACTCCTTTAGAACAAGAAGACGAAGATATTGCTGTCATTCTAAGAAATCTACAGCAGAAAATATTTTCTGTTACCAGGGATGGACAGTATCTAGATACATGTATCGGCGATACGTATCGATCGATACATTTGTATCGGTTATCGGTATCGCTTAGACAATTCCTAAATGTGTCGAGTATCGGTATCGCTTTATGCATTTTTATATAGATGTATCGGAAAAAATCGATAATCGATACTCGATACATTTTCCAAAAAAAATTATCCAAAGCAATTAATATATTATTATATATATAATAAAATATATATAATATATATATATATATATATATATATATATATATAATATATATATATATATATATATATATATATATATATATATATATATATATATAATATATATTATATATAATATATAATATTATATAATATATCCAGAGAGGCAAAGAGACAGTTCATGGAAATGTTGGAGAAGGTGAAGGACGGAAGAAGAAAGAATGTATTGTTGCTGATTGGAGATTTCAATACAAGAGTAGGGAGGAGAAGGAACGTGGTGTAGATAATGGTGGGACAGTAGTGATGGAGCGAAGCTGAATTTTTGCATAACCGCAGTTGCGGTTCTTATATTTTTCAACAACCGCGGTTTCGGTTATTTTGCGGTTTTTAAATTTTCAACAACCGCGGTTTCGGTTGTGCAATAAAAACAAAATTTAACGCATTGCTTTAATACGTTTACAATTATTACTAACTTACTACTACTACTACTACTACTACTTGCTCCTAATAATAATAATAATAATAATAATAAAATAATAATAATAATAATAATAATAATAATAATAATAATAATAATAATAATAATAATAATAATAATAGTAATAATAATAATAAGAACCATTGCTTTGTTTACTACTACTACTACTACTACTACTACTACTACTACTACTACTACTACTAATAATAATAATAATAATAAAATAATAATTATAATAATAATAATAATAATAATAATAATAATAATAATAATAATAATAATAATAATAATAATAATAATAATCAGAATCAGAATCAGAATATGTTTATTCAAATAAGAAAAATTACATTTTTTACAATTACAATATTTAACAATTTAGTTATACCAATTAATTATAATAAGTAGTGGAGGGGTGATATTGAAGGTAGGAAGTAAAACCGGAAGTAAACGATCGACCGCCCGAAACCAGAAGTAAAACCGGAAGTAAATTTTCGCCCTTCTATCGACGAAAAAAACCGCAGTTTTTTTTCGAATAATAAAAAAAAAAAAAAAATAAATAAATTAATAAATAAATTAATTAATTAATTAATTAATTAATTAATTAATAAATAAATAAATAAATAAATAAATGGTTAATTACCGAATATTATTATTTTTTATTGACGTGTATATTCCCGCATCGGGTTGTGGCCCCCGCAGTCGCCCCGCCCCGCACCGCACCGTACCCGGCACCGCACCTGCCCTCACTTAGTAACGGATATGAGTTTGCCAACATGTATCTCTCTCAACAACTTGACACCCCAAGAGGGTGACGTAACCTCGTCTTAGACGAGGTTACGTGGCCATGCCCCCCATAGGGGGGGTGATAGCCCCCAAACCTGAGATATTGACGTAGAAGGCTGAAACTTGGTATACACCCTTCATATAAGGTACCCACATCATATATGGAGTTAAATAACCGTACACCCCAAAGGGGGGGTCTCCAGCCCCCCAAACCTGAGATATTGACATAGAAGGCTGAAACTTGGTATACACCCTTCATATAAGGTACCCACATCTATATGAAGTAAATAACCGTAATACCCCCCAAAGGGGGGTCTCAGCCCCCAAAACTGAGAATTGACGTAGAAGGCTGACCAAACTTGGTATAAACACCCTTCATATAGGTACCCACCTCATATTGGAGTTAAATAGTCCGTACACACCCAAAGGGGGGTCTCCGCCCCCAAACCTGAAATATAAACATAAAAACGAGAAAAACTTGGTATATCATCTTTTTTATAATTATCCTCGCATCAGAAAAAAAAAAAAAAAAAAAAAAAAAAAAAAAAATATTCTTTTTATTTATAACTTGCAAATTTACGTTTTTACATCCCTAAAGGCAGTAAATCAGTAAAATCAGTAAATCAAAACTGCCTTCCAGACACCTTCCTATGATCAATGGATCTATTGATCTATTGATCTATAAATGGATTCAAGTCATATTTTTTACTAAAAATAGCATTTTTACATACCCTAAAGCAGTAACCATCAGTAATCCAGTTAATCAAACTACCCTCCTACCCATTCGTGATCTATTGATCTATGATCTATTGATCTATTGATCATTGATCTATTGATTCAAGTCATATTTTGTAATAAACAAAAAAAACCTTTATACTTTTTTATGTTATAACTAAAATTTGCATTTTTTTACATACCCTAAAAGCAGTAAATCAGTAAAACAAGTAAATCAGTAAATCAGTTAAATCAGTAAATCAGTAAAGCAAGACCCTAGCAACCCTCCCTTTCCAGAACACCTTCCTATCCTTCCCATGATCTATTGATCTATTGATCATTGATCTATTGATCTATTGATTCAAGTCTCACCCTTTACTAAAAAACTTGTCAAAATATGTGAAATACGGCAAGGCATTAAATAAGTAAATCAGTAAATCAACTACCCCTCCCTCCCCTCTCGTGATCCTAGTTTGATCTATTGTCTATTGATCTATTGATCTATTGATCTATGATTCTAATTGATTCAAGTCATATTTTGTATTAAAATTGTCATGTTTTACATACCTAAAGCAGTAAAAGCAGTAAATCAGATAAATCAAACTACTCTCTACCCATCCTGATCTTATTGGGATCTATTGTCTATTGATCTATTGATCTATTGATCTATTGATTCAAGTCAAAATTTTTACTAAAATTGTCATGTTTTACATAGCCTAAAGCAGTAAATCAGTAAATTCAGTAAATCAGTAATCAGTAAAGCATAAATCAGTAAATCATAGTAAAAACCAATCAACCATCTACCCATCTCGTTGATCGGATGATCTATTGATGCTATTGATCTAATTATCTATGATTCAAGTCATATTTTAACCTAAAATTGTCATGTTTTAACATACACTAAAGCAGTAAATCAGTAAAATAAACTACCATCCAAACACCTTCCTATCCAAACCCATAATCTATTGATCTATTGAATCTATTGGATCTAGTTTTGGGATTCAAGCCATATTTTTTCTTTAGTATAATAAATAAGTTCTTTGGATAAAAGCGGGAAAAGAAAACGAGTTTTTATTTAAGCGTTTTAAATAACATAAGTGCAACACTACATAATCGTTTTAACATATAAATTTTTAAAGCATCAAAATATATTTACAAGTTTGATTAAACAACAGTTATTAAAAAAAACGTATAATAAATAAATACAGTATAACACACCGCACAAATTAGAACTGATCGGTTGTACAGGAAGACATAAGGTCTTTACATATTGAACATTATTATATTTTAAAAAAGATGTTACATAATGATTACTAAACATAAAATCTAAAAGCAGAGAGAGTCAAGGAAATATACAACATTATTTTTATTCTTATGCACTGCTATCCAGTGTCCATTGCTCGATACATCCCGAGGAGAAGTGTTGAAGATAAGTCCAGAGTCGGTTTCCAATTTCACAGAACCGAGTTCATTACACGCGAATACACCTAAAAATCGTCTTTCGTTTATAAAGGCGTTTAATATTTCTTCTTCATCCATCTTTAATAATTCAAAATTATATTTCGTACTCTGTCAATCTCGATGATTTGAGGATGTTTCAAATACACCAGAACTGAGATTGAGGATGTCAAACTTTGTCCAAATTTGAGACTTAACCCTAATGTTCCTTTTCTTAGGATATTGAGATGATAAGCATTACAAGCTGAAAGATCAGCTGTGAGATCATACGCATATAAATTACTGTTTTCAGCATAAGTCTTGAGATCAATACCTGTACCGTTATCGCTGCAGGATACAGTATTGGCAAATAAATCGTAAAAAGGACGCGAACATTGAGAATGTGAGCCTTCGTATATCATCTCATAATCACGACCGTATGGTTGACCATTCACATGCAAACTGATACCTCTAAGACCGAAATGGGTAAATTTAAAGGCGGACTTTCCGTAGTTTCCAGAATAGGCGTCGTGTTCTACAATTCCTATTATTACCTTCTGAGGTAAGCTGCCATTGACGATGTTAGGTATATTAATACTCGATAATCCTTGGGTAAAGTTAAAAATTTTAGTCTCAATTCTCTTGATTGGATATTTTGCTGTATCGGACAAAAGAGATTTCTCGATTTCCATATGTTTAAAAGGAGATAATTTCACTTTACGTACATAAAGATAAGCATCCAGTAATTTAAAGATAGGTTTTGGAGCTGTAGTTGTGGCTAAAACATTGCTTTGAACATTAAGCGCAAATTGAGGTGTAGATCTAGTTAACCTGATGCGGGTGTCCACTGTGGTAGAAATAGAGTCCTTCTATGTGAGAATATATCACCGTTGTTTTACTACGTCCTAATATTCGTAAGTGGTTATTTTTTTAGATTTTAGCGGCGTTTGTCCCTATGTTTCTCTACATCTTTTAAATTGTATGTTAGCCGCTTGATTGTAAATGGGACTGTTTAGCATCATCTGAATATAATTTAGTAAAGTTTCGATATAACTTCGGTAGGGGTAACTTGCAGCTGATGCTCCTAGAGATGTTTCATTTAAAAACAATACCTCAAGTTGATTGAAACATGTATACAGGAAATTTGTTTTGGTGGATACTATGTGGTCGGTGCCTGTGAGATTTGAACCATCTTCGTTTACTAACTTAGTTTTCAGATATAAAAACACATTCGAAGGATCAAGATATTGGTCTGAAGTGCCAGGGATGTTGAATTCGAGAGGTACATCTGTATTTGTGATTGCGTGAACGGGGTTAATACTAATAAAATTGGATTCACTCACACTGATCTGTGTAGAATTCACAGAAAAGAGATCCAATTCGCTCTTACAGCAGTCGGGGCTAGAGGGATGGAGGAAATGCATCTTGCTACTACAATCGCTTGACGTATAATGAGGAGAGATATGTTTAAACATTCCTTATATACGAAATAGATGCAGGTTATTATTATTTATATAAAAAAAGTTACCACTTATCACTGTTATTAGAGAGCAAACACATCAATACACTTTTTCTTTAGTGGTCCTTTATTATTCCTCTTTACAGGTTTTTTACGACCACCTACACCTTGACCAGTCATCTTACGTCGTATTTTTCGTTTAACATCGTCTAACATTTCATCTGAAACATCAGCTATGCGGCGTTTTACAGCACTACGAGGGTCGACACCCCCCATAATATCCTGGATTGTGTTTATTCCCGTTCTGGCTGCTTTTTTAGCGATGTATTTACCCCCTGATTTAAACAGGGGAATAGCTCTACGAAATAACGAAGCAAAAATCCTCTAACCATATTCCCTCTGCATTCTTGAACCCCTGAAGACTCTTTCCATATTATTATATTATTTAACGGACTTCTTTTCTTATGTGTACTTTACAACGCTGTACCATTGGATGGGTATGGTTTTGCCTTCGACGTCTCCTCTATATAAAAACGCGACTGAACATCAGTTGGGGTCTTAACTCATAGTAAGTAGTTGAACATTAGGAAAGTTATAACTTTTATCGACCTTTAGGAAACTGAACTACTCTTAACAAAGAGGCTTTAGTTTTCCCTACATACTGATGGTCTCTACAATATCTGTATAAACATAGGCCATACCTGGATCTTGAAACATCTTAGTAGGCAACAAACAAAATGTAATGAACTCTTGGTGTCATTTTTTTGAGACATACTCCTTCATCGTTGGTATATAACGCATTAGATCCTTTAGAGATGGTTTGATATCATTTCCCGATATTTTGTATACATGTGAGTAACAACAATTACGAAACCATGTTGAAGGACGGAAAATAAATAAACTTATATCTTTCAGGTTCACATGAGCTTGAGATTTTAAAGTGATTAAAGCGTTATCTTCGTTAACGGTTTTATTAACCAGAAACACTAAATCATTACATAACTGACTTGCTTCAATTTTTTTGTTTAAGTCTATGAAACACATCAGTAACCGATTTATAGAGACCGTTGGTTTATTACAATATTTCAACGAAATATTCTTGTGGTGCCTCGTTGATAGTCGCCGTATCAGTTTTTAAAAATTAAATACATTTTTTAAACATTATCAACATTTCTAAATATCGTAAAAGCCAAATATGAAACAGGCATATTCTCTATATCGGCGTCGAGAATTATTTCACTTCTGCTTCATATATTTCTCGATCAAAAGTTATAGGGTTCAATAATTGGGTGTAATAGTCCGATATTTTTATTTCAGGATATAATCATAGAAGCAGATGAAGGCAAGAGTTAAATAGAATGATCTTCACGAGCGTCTCTAGAGACTCCATGTTCACTCTGAAAGAAACTGATTGCAATGTTTCTTAATTTCACTAGCATTTTATATAACTATTAAACTTCGCAGGGTAACCTATCCATTTGACAGGTTCTGTTATTTTTTTTTTCCTTTTCCTTTAGATCCTAGATATTTTTTTGTTCTATTTTAATATTCATTACTACTCTTAGATCAAATTGTATTTTCTGTTATTCTTGTTTATAGAACCACCTCCTTTTATTTTGTTCGCAGTGACATCTAAATCCTCAAGATAGTATAATTAACAGCCGTCTCCTTGGAATTCTCTGATGTAATCTACTTAAAACTTCTCTTACTTGAGACCATCTCCCGCCTCAATACCCTTTTCTGAATTTCATCTGACCTAAGACACTTCACATAATCCTAACTTTAAAACAAAATTGGCCTGTGTTATCTTTTATTTTTCGTAACAGGACGACTGCGAACTGAGGGTTTTTTGTATTTACCCCATCTTAGAAGGGGGTCTTC
>JABUQX010032892.1:0-5000 GCA_015478945.1 Trachelipus rathkii
CTAGCGCTAAAACGTTATTGAGCGTCAGGTCGTAATTTATACCGAATTCGTTTTTACTAGAGAAATAGTCCGCCGTATCAATAGCGATCAGTTTTTCTTTTATTTTAGGCTATGAGCGGATGGAATCGCAAAAAATCTAAACGGGATACCCTTTCATATTCTCCCTTGTTTACCAGGATTTCCCTTCAATGAATTCAGTTGCTGGTTGCGAGTAAAGCGATCCCTGAAATCCATCTCATATACTACCACTCTCATAATTGCTGATATATTATATCATATTATATATTATATATTTGTATTTCTTATATATTTTATTAATTTTTATTATTATATATATTAAGTATTTATTAATATATTAAGGCTAGCTATATATGATTGGGTTCTCGGTTAATATATTTATATTATATATAATATAGTATTAATTTTATATAGTCGCCCTCTACTACTATATAATATACTACTATATATATGTATTAATATTCAGTATTTATATTATCATATATTATATTAGTATATATATATTTATATATATACTTTGATATATATATATTAATATCTATACTAATTTTACTATAATAGATAGTAGTATATACCTCTCATATGGTATCATATTATTAGTATAATATTATATATACTAGGTATAGTGCAACTCCTATATACTATATATATATCTACCTACTGTATATAAGCAACTATATTACTCTATACTGCCTATATTAATACTTCTGTATGAGCTATTGGGTTTTTAATTTGACCTAACAGGTTTTTGGGGTTTAAGCCAGTATAAATAAAGGAACATTGCTTGTCTTGCTTTTGTTTTTTATGTTTTTGGGTTTTTTATGTTTTTTCTAAATACCAAAAGCTGTTTAAAAATAATATTGTGAACCTTGAATAACGTGACTTACTTCTAATTCATAATCGTTCTAATTACTTATAATTTATTCCTTATTAGCTAATGTAATAATAGAGGATAACATAGTCAACGCTCATATTTTTGAAATATCTAACTATATGTCACGTTCATCTTATACCTAAATACTATTGGATGTATGATTATTTATGACTGAGTATATGGTAGTAGTACTACCTCGTATTCAGCTATACTATACAGTGTCTTTGATAGCTGTATCACTATTACGGTTAGTATCACCTATATATTATCGCTATTTACGTATAATGATTTATTTTGATGAATATTATATTATACTCCAGTACTATATTCTAACTATCTACGAGTATATATATATCTATTATCTCTAATATATATTACCCTAATTTACTATTCTATATGTATTGCTATACCTATTACACCTTAGATACTATTATATCTTAATTATATATTATTCGTACTCTAAATATATATTAGTATTATCTCTTATATACACCTATACATATCATTTAGGCCTCTCACTTATAATATATATTTCTCTCTACTATTATCATACCTTATTATACAATATATTATAAGGTAGCTATATATATATATCTAACTATCTATACTACTATGGTATTATTATTATTTATATCTATATACTATATATATTTATATATACCAGTATATATATAATAATATATATATAGTTACATCATTATTATACTACTATGTATACCCCCCTTTAGCTAATATATATATAATAGTATATATAATATAATATATATATATATAGTATATATATATCTATGATATATACATATATAAATTATATATAATCCCTATACTTATACTCTATTAGTACACTAATATTTAACTACTATTAAGTACTTATAACACCTAATCGATACTACTTATACTCATTATAGCCTATAGTATCTACTCATATTATATTATGTGTATACTACCGCTATTTACCTTTATAATATTATATACGCTTACTATACCTATAAGCGACCGTATACGTTACTATATATACATATATATATATATATATAATAGTATCATCCCTTTTCCCTAATATTATGATTTACTACTATATATATATACTAGGTGATATGTAATCATATTATTTATACCGGAAATCCTATATATATATATATATCATTTATACTACTACATATATTAGCTAGCTATCTTTACTATCTACCTACTTACTACGCTCTTATATTATCCATGATAACGTATTAACCTTATATATTTATATATACTATATGCATATAATATATTATACCCATCATATTATATATAGTTATTATATTATATTTATAATATATATATATATATATATGCTGTATAGCTATAACTAATATACTACTCCCTTACTATAACTACCATACCATATACTATCTATATTCTTGCATATATATATTTATATTCTATATACCCTTCTATATCTGCACCTATTCATATCACCTATTATTATTTATGTTACTTACCTCTTAGTATAGTATTATACATATCATAATATATATATATACTATATATTTCTATATTTTAGTTAGGTACCTCATTGGTACCCTATACTACCTATTACTACGTCTCTCTGTATATTACTATTTCGTCATCTATATTCCCCTACTTATATCTATGGTATCATATCTATAATTTATACCTCTTGATCGCTCCTAGCTAATATCATCAACAATATATTACCTTATGCCCTGTTACTGATATATATTTAGTAGCTACCTATTATTCTAGGTTAGTATATAATATATGTATTAGCCTATACCTATATACTACTATATTCTATCATACCTAGCTACTGGCTATATACTATTATGCTCACTATAATAGTCATACTATATATCATAGCACATTGAACAGTTATTATAACATATCAAATACTAATAACGACTTCTTAAACAATTTTTTCCTTGAGCTACGAAAATGGTACTATTGAAGCGAGTTTAATCATATGCTTAAATATATACATTCTCCTTGTGTGGTGATTAGTGTCAAAGTTCTACTATTTACGCTTGACGGAGAATTCTTCAATACGTCTTATCTCTTCCCAAGACTTTTTGTATATTGTAATTCCAACAGCTAACATTCTGCGGTCTGAACCTTGGGCCCCAGTTCTTATTCATTTATATTTTCCATATATTTAAATTTTGATTTAAAAATCACTATGTAAACCGTAGTATGAAAATTCTCCCCGTGTACCATATTATCGTATATTCTGCATATAACTACTATATACTACTTACTACTTTTATTACTTATATTATACTATAATATATTACTATATTATATCCTGATAAACTTCATAGTATCTCTACATATACTTCTAGATACTATATATTTGCGCGGTCAGTGAGTATATTCTACCTATCATAATATTATGTAGCCCCCTATACGGTTTATAAGTACTAGCAGTATATATATATCGCTATATACTATACTCCTAAGTGGGTAAAAGGCTTAAGATGCTTAAAGTTTCATCGGATTTTTTTTGTCTGCAAAACATTTGAACCAACTTATTTTGTATAGATGTAATATTACTCCCTCCGCTGCAAGTTAACCACATGTATTTTGGTATAGATATAAATTTACTCGTCGATCCTAGAGTGCGTTCTCTGCTTACATGGGCTGCCTGTGTACCGATTTTGAGACCTCGAGTGCAACCGCGAGCATGCGTGGCTGAGGTATCTCTGTCCTCGCACAACTCTTGCGGTCCTTATTCCTATTCTGAATAGGAGTCACTCGTTTTCTATAGGTTTAAGTCGCGTATCCTTTTAGCTTGTCGTTTGTCGTGGTTCCTGGATGGTAACACGCTTGGCATATCTGCGTCGCGAGGGCCCGAGAACTTCTTTAATCTCGGTACGCTGAAGAATATCCACGTCAACGGAGTTATTTTAGTCTTATATTCAAATGAACTGCGGTTTAATTGCAAGTATTTTAGATTCTATACATATATAATTTTATTATCTCCCCGACCTAAGTAGTGTCTCTCTTACTGGGTCCCTGTGTTCCCTTTGACCCGAGTGCAAAGCCGGAGATGGCGTGCCTGATATGGTATTCTGCTCCTGCCATACGTGTTTCCTTATTTCCTATTTCGATATTTAGAAGTCAACTCCCTTCAAGGATTAAGTCTCGTATCTTTTTTTTAGCTTTGTCGTGGTCGAGCTGGTAACTACATCTTGGCATATACCGATTGCCATGAGGCGCCCGAGTATTCTAATCCCTGGTAAGTGAGAAGCACTCAACGGAGTTATTTTATTATTATTACACAATCTTCGACCAGCTGCGTGTTTCAACTGTAGTATTTTATACATCTATACAAGATTGATAACTTCCGATCTAGAGTTGGACTGCATCTTCAACATGTGTCCTCGTGTGTCACCTCCATTGACCCGAGTGCGAAGCGAGATGACGTGGCTGGGTATCTGTCCTCCGCATACGGCTTGGTGCTTCATTCCTATTGAACTATGAGCACTCGTTTCATAGGTTAAGTCTCGGGCCTGTGAATCTTTTTTTAGCTTGTCCAATGGATCGTAATCGGTAGATCACGCTTGGCATATTCTCGTTCGTGAGGGCCCGTTTATCTTAATTCCTGGCTAAGATCGAAGACACTCATCAAGGATGCTTTTACTCTTACTCTATACAATGAACTCAGCGGTATAATTGCAAGTATTTTACATATTATAGCTATATATATATATATACTTTAAAAAAACATATATTATAATAAATATATTATATTATTATATATATTCTATCCTATATATATATATATATTTATATATTATATATATTAATTATATTATATACTTATATAACTATTACTATAATACCTATCATATATACATAATCTACTACCTATATATATATATACTCTTATCTTTAACTATAGTTATCTATATTATTATAGTATAATATATATTACTCTAATCCCTTTTACTATACCCATATTATATATTTTTTTACCTATTATTATATATACTTATTATATATTACTATCCTACGTTTTATCCTATTATCTGTATTATTAATTATATATATGTGTTATATATTCTACGTTAATACTATAATACCTTTTTTTTATCTATATTTCCTATTAGAG
>JABUQX010032892.1:17500-20000 GCA_015478945.1 Trachelipus rathkii
ATAATATATATATATATATATATATATATATATTATTTATATATATATATATATATATATATATATATATATATATATATATATATATATATATATATATATATAATGGATATACACATGCATGCATGTATTTGTGGTACGTATAAATGTATCGTCTGTAATTTTTGGAATGAAAAAAAACTAACTTACCATTCATTTATTTTCCTTAATTTTTTATACATTTCGTTTCTAGAAATATTTGTTAGATTATTCCATCAGGTTTTAAACTTTTTTTTCTAATCTTTCCATGCCACTATCACTTGGTACCAGTCATTTTATTCTTACTAGTAACTACGCTTTTTCGCTCATTGTTAAGCTAAAATCAAACTCGCTCTCGTACCTATGTAATTTACTGTTATAGAGATGAAGTAATGGTTAATAATTTAAATACATTTTGTATGGACATACCCTGCTGTGATGAGAACCTTAGTGACACCACAGCAAGTGTTGGAAGTGATCGCCATTAGCATCAAGACATGCCTGCACACGCTTCTCCATGTTACGGAATGTTGCTGCCAACATATCGGGAGTCACAGCGTCAATTTCTTGCCGAATATTTCTTTCAGTTGCATGAGAGTCATTGGCTTGTTGTGATACACTTTCCATTCAGCATGGCACATAGGAAGAACTTAATGGGGTAAGGTCAGGCGACTTTGGTGACCAAATTCCCTTGGAAATGATCCGATATCCTTAAAGAAGGACTCGATTTCATTCATTGCTGGCTTTAGAAGTGTGACAATTAGCGCCATCCTGCTGAAAAGAGCCAGTACGGGAGTTCCTCGTCATCCAACTAATTAACGAACTTATTGAATATTTCCATGTAGACGTCAGTATCAACTGTTGTTTCGTAAAAGATGAGGCCAATAATGTGGTGCCGTGATAAACAACAACAGACGACAATTTTAACATCATGAAGCTCTCTCTTGCAGGGTGTAAGAATTCTCGCTAACTTGTATTTGGGTATCTCATGATTTCCCACACGAAGGTATGTCCGTAGCAATTTGTTAACTTCTGTCCTTTATTTTCATTTCTGTAACGGTAAACCAGTGGACGAGAACGAGCGGAACGCCTTGTATTTTACATAATTATTAAGTGCTAAGGTCAAGATTGTGTGTGTGTGTGTGTGTGTGTGTGTGTGTGTGTGTGTGTGTGTGTGTGTGTGTGTGTGTGTGTGTGTGTGTGTGTGTGTGTGTGTGTAGGTGTGTAGGTGTGTAGGTGTTTGTGTGTGTATGCTTGTGTGCAAGTTCAATAATTGAAGACGTGAGTGGAAATGTTAAAGATTATTGTTACGTTTACGTAGGAGTAACACATCGCTTGACAATTTTCTCGTATGCAACTAGAAAATATCTTCAATGTCTATTGGGTCTTGTGATAAACTATTGTCAAGCTTGTAAAATAACTGAACATAGAGAATAGTAACAGATTTTATTAAAAGTTATCAGATACCAATTATTACTGCAAATGAAAGTTATCAGTTATTCATTTGTATTAAAGATATTTTGCAGTGATTAGCGCTTGTTTTCCGGTATTGCTTAAGAGTTAAATGTTTTTATATATTATGTTAATATGTTTTTAGCTATATCACAACTATTACTAGAAGAATAGCTTTCCAATACATGCAGTGTTGCATAACTATACCCTAAATAATCATTTAAGCTTCTGGGCAAGAATTTAACGAAATGCGATATTTATTTAATTTTATAATTACTAAAAAATGATTGTAGGTTCATATTTTGAAGAAAAAAAATATTACATATTGAAATTTGTGTTTGAAAATAATAAAATTCAAAACACAAATTTTGGTATACGTTTATATTTATAATACTAAAGTTAATCATAATATCTAGGAAAAATTTTAAAGTTAACGTAAAGTTTTAAAGTTAACGTAAAGTTTTAAAGTTTACAAACTGATCAGCGATTTAAAATATATACATTGACCAAATCTTTTCATATACTTCACTGCAAAAAAATGTCCTAGCAAATTGTCTGTGCAAATGACAAAAACGTCACATCAAAAATTACCTATTATAAGAAAGTAACTTCAACAATTTATTTTCAAATAAGAAAGTAACATTTTCTAATAATTGATTTGTCGACAAATCAATAAGTTCCGTTATTATTATTATTATTATTATTATTATTATTATTATTATTATTATTATTATTATTATTATTATTATTATTATTATTATTATTATTTTATATTATATTATTATTATTATTATCATTATTATTAATTATTATTACATTATTATTATTATTATTATTATTATTATTATTATTAT
This sequence comes from Trachelipus rathkii, assembly GCA_015478945.1. Taxonomy (NCBI): domain Eukaryota; kingdom Metazoa; phylum Arthropoda; class Malacostraca; order Isopoda; family Trachelipodidae; genus Trachelipus; species Trachelipus rathkii. Next base: position 19,825 of record JABUQX010032892.1, read on the forward strand.
TATTATTATTATTATTATTATTATTATTATTATTATTATTATTATTATTATTATTATTATTATTATTATTATTATTATTATTATTATTATTATTATTATTATTATTATTATTATTATTATTATTATTATTATTATTATTATTATTATTATTATTATTATTATTATTTTATTATTAT
>JABUQX010032892.1:40000-45000 GCA_015478945.1 Trachelipus rathkii
TTTGCCAACGTGCATGGCCTACGTGCTAACCATGAATCTGTGGAATATCACCTCTCCAACTCTCAGCCTAATATTTTATTACTGTCTGAGACCCAGCTGCCAGAGACTGTTCTTTTTCAAATAAAACTTTAATATCTCCAAAACTATACTTTTATATTAATCCGACTGAATTGGTAGAGTCATGTGCCTATATTAACAATAAACCACTCCTGTTAAACACGTTCTCTGAAATCTTTGAATCTCCAAACTTCGATGTTCTATGGCTTAAAATCTTTCTCCTATACTATCATTATCTTGTGCTTCTGCTACTGCTCCTTTACATGGAACAGATTTTTCACATTCTTTTTGACTTCTACTAGCTTCTCATGAGACTGGTTACTTCCTTCCCATCAAAAGCCGAGGACCTCTATTTAAGGGATTTCAACGTACACCACACTGAGTGGTTGGGCTCCTCTCACAATGATGCAGGTGTGGGGAGGAGGCAAAAACATTCAGTATTCTCAACGATCTGGTGCAAAATTAATTAAGGAACCTACACATATCCCAGATCGACCTAACCAATTCATTGGACACGTCGCACTTATTTTTCACCACTAACTCTTTCTCGTATAAATACACCATCTTTCTCCTATGGTAATCTCTGACCACAATCTTAGAGCTCTTAATTTAATACTTTTGCTTCCAGCTGCCTCCACCATTGCCCTAAGCGTATTTTCTGGCACTTTAATCGGGCTAATTGGGGGACATTGCGTTGTTTTTTTTGGCAAACTACTCTTGGAATGAATCCTGCTTTGAATCGAGGATGTTCGTAACCGTGAAAAGGTCAGGGGCCGTATTTCACGATGGAATGAGAGTTCATTTCCATCTTCAACTAAATCTTTTTCTCCTCAAAAGCCTATGGTTCGATGGAGCTTGTTCTCGCACCATTCAAGAGAGAGACATTGCGTTTCGGGCATGGAAAAACTCTCTTTCTCCTAATCACTCCTACTAATTTTCATTCTGCTCTGGAATCGTTGCAGGGCTTACTATTCCGAACAGGCTAGCGCGCTTTCATAAAAGAAAGGTACCACGTGTTTGTTCTCCTACTGATAAAAATGTTTTGCCTCTTGCCAAAAACATCTCTAACAACTTTTGAAATCTACTTTTCCTTCCCTTATTCGCGTCTGACGTCTGTAGCTAACTCTCCTTTCTGAAAAGGTCAATCTCTTCGCCATCCTTTTTTCATCTTAATTTCTACCCTGGACTATTGCTGGCATCTCCTGCCTACCTTCTCCTCTTAGCGTTTCACATGTCTTACCTGTATCACCCACATTGATCGTGTGCATGGAGATCCTGAGATCTCATGAAACGCCAGGAAGGCTAGGGCCCGGGGCATGGCATTCCTCCCGTGTTTTTAGGGAGTGTGCTTCGTTCAACTCTACTCTCTATGTCTTCTATACTAATACTTTCCTCAGTGCTTCAAGCCGCGCTTATTGTTTAACCGATCTCGAAAAAGGTAAGCCGCTCTTGATCCTTCAAACTATCCCCTATAGCTTTCACTTGTATACTATCTAAGTCTTATGAAACTCTTCTATACTCTCATTTTCCTGGATCATCTGAATCTCATTCCCTTCTTTCAGATCATCAGTATGGCTTTCGACGTTCGAGGTCAACTGGTGACATACTTTCCTATCTAACTGATTTATGGTCTTCTGCCCTTAGGGGCTATGGGGAGTCTTGCGTGGTGGCGCTTGACCTATCCAAAGCTTTTGACCGGGTATGCAATCCGTTGCTGCTCTCAAAGTTTCTTTCCTTTGGGTTACCTTCTTCTCTTTAGCTGACTCATGTCTAATTTTTCTCTTCCGGTCGCTCCATATCAGCCACTCGTTGATGTGAGCGTCCTCTTCCTCCTTTTCCTGTTAATTGTGGTGTTCCTAAGGTTCTGTTTGTTATCTCCAACCTGTATTCCTACTTTTCATCCAATGATACCTCAGCTGACTTCTAAGTCTATTCACTCTTATGCCGATGACTCAACTCTCCATTCTTCTACTCATTTCAAATCTGCTGCCTCTTCTTTTTGCATCTAGAGTTGCCTCTCGTCTTCAGCTTTCCGATTCTATTCTTGCCGATCTGGATGGGATTTCCCGGTGGAGTCACCGCAACCTTGTAAAATTAAACTCTTTAAAAACTCAACTTTTTACATCTCCCTCTCAAAAACACCTCCCAACTTTCCTATTTTCTTCGACGGCTCTAACGTCTCACTTGTGAATAACATAAACATTCTTGGTCTCAACATAAACAACAAATTGTCTAGGAAACCTCATATTACAATGGTTGCTAATGTGGCCTCAAAGAAGCTGGGAGTTCTGTTCAGGTTGCGGGAATTTTTTTTCCTCTGAATAGTTACTCCAGTTATATAAGAGCCTTATTGCCCTTGTAGGAGTACTGTTCTCACATTTGGGGGGAGGGCCCGGCTCCACCCTTCTATTGGATAGGGTTGAGTCTAAAGCTAAGAGACTAATAAACTGTCCCCTTCTTTCAAACTCCCTTGACCCCCTATCTCTGCGACGTGACGTTAGCGCACTATCTCTTTTCTATAGGTACTACAGCGGCAAATACTCGGGGGAGTTGACCTCTCGCATTCCACCACCCTTGCGTCGCCCTCGTATCAAAAGGGGTGCCTTGCTTTCGCACGAATATTGCGTGAGTATTGAAACCCCAGACTGGTCGTGTGGTGCTCTTTTCTTTCAGACTACCTCTGATCTGCTGGAACTCCTTGCCTTCTCTGTTTTTCCAACTGTATTTAATTTCTTCCTCTCTTTAAAATATACGAATAATGACCAACATTATGAGAAGGTTTGTTACCAGAGCGAAAATTATGATGAGACGCATCAAAAAAAAGAAAAATCCAAAACCCGTCGTAGTTCAAAAAAAAAATTAGACCATTATTATAAAAATAATGAACATAATGAAGAAGAGTTCTCGTTTTTAATGCCGAATGATAAAAGAGTTCAGGAATATCTCCTTGAGGCTGAAGAAGATTCCAAAAGATTTAATTTAGAACTGGAGAAGTACATGAGAAGCAAATATAAGATTTTATTTTGCAATTAAGGGTGAATATAATATTTAAAAAATGTTACCAAATGCTACCAAGGTTAGATAATATGACAAGCTCGTAATCGAACATTGGGCAATTTGTAAGGAAACTGTATTTTTGGGGTTAGTTTAGAGTTAAAAGTTTGGTTGGTTTTTAATTTCGCGTCTTCTTTTCGCTCTCTCTCATCTCGTATATATATTTATACCCACACCAACGCAATCGAACGATATTTTTATCATATAAATTAAGTAGATAGGGGCAATGCTCAGCCTACGACTATCCAGATCATAGTGACTGAACGAATAAATGTGAAGCAACACATCTTCATTACTAGAGCCTTTTTTATATATTTAGATTGTTCTTCATTATTAAGTTGATTTTTTTGATTTGAAAGTATTGAATATATATATATATATATATATATATATAATATATTATATATATATTATATATATATATAATATATATATATATAGTAATATAATTATAAATAAAATTTTTTTTTATATATATATATATGATAATATATATATATATATATATTATATATATATATATAATATATATATATATATCATATATATTATATATATATATTATATATATGGCAGATTTTTTTAATGCTCACAGTATGTAGCTAGAGAACGGCAGATCCTACAGTAAAACAAATTATATATTTGGAATCGGGCTGAAAAATTCCATGGATAGGCTTTAAACGTTTTTTTTTTTTTTTTTTTTTTTTTTTTTAAAGTAAAATTTTTTTTTTTTAACTAAAGGAATACCCTAGGGTAAAACGCAAGAATGCAGGAGGCGGGGTCTCTCGGCCTCCCGGTGCACTCCGGGGGGGACTAATCCCCCCCTCCCGGGGATGGTCTCCGGAACCCCCTCTTTGGTCTTTGGGTGTCGCGGGGTTCCCTCCGACCAATCCCCTCCGGGGTAACGAAACGTCCCCCCCTCATGTCCCCGTCAGGCGTCGACTCCCCTAACATTTGGTGAAATAAAAATGTTTTTTTGGAAATTTTAAGTTTTTTCTAGGGGGCTCGAGCCGACGGGGGACAGAGGGGGGACGTTTCATACCCGCGAGGGGATTTGGTCAGGATGAACCTCCCGCGACATCAAAGAACGCAAAGAGCGGGGGGAGTTCCGGAGACCATCCCCGGAGGGGGGGATTAGTCCCGTTCGTCCACCGGGGGCCCGAGACAGACCCCGACTCCTGCCCATCTTTGCGGTTTTACCCTAAGGGTATTTCCTTTAGTTAAAAAAAATTTTTTTTTACTTAAAAAAAAAAAAAAAAGTTAAATCCCATCTTTAGTAAAATTTTCGGATGATTCAAAATATATCAATTTGTTTTACTGTATGGGGAAAGGGGAGATCTGCGCGTTCTCACTCTAGCTACATACTGTGAGCAATTAAAAAAATCTCGACCCAATCTATACAATGCACTAACACACTGCAAAGACATTTTAATAACTGCAAAAAAACACGTAAAAAGACCTAATTATAAACAAAAGCCTCACGCTATTCATAGCCTAGCTTAAGTAAAATAGGTGTCAAAAGTTTATAAAAAATTACGAAAAATATTATTGCTTGCGTATTTAGGATTTGGCCTATTATTATAATAATAATTATTATTATTATTATTATTATTATTATTATTATTATTATTATTATTAAATTATTATATTATTATATTATTATTCATTATTATTATTATATATTATTATTATATTATTATTATTATTATTATTAATTATTATTATTATTATTATTATTAATTATTATTATATTGTACTAATATTTAAAAATTAGTAAGGCAAAATATAGCCTACAATACAAATGCCTTTTTTCCCAAAAAAATCGAACTCAAAATTGCAAATTATTTCGTACGATTTCACGGGAACTTCGCAAAATTAAAAACTCGTCA
>JABUQX010032893.1:0-43047 GCA_015478945.1 Trachelipus rathkii
AAAGTTTTGCCGCTGGTCACGGGAAAACTTGAAAATTTTGAAGGTTTCCCATGAGCAACGAACGGTAAAATCGTTCCGTATACAAAAGAAATTTCTGAATAAAAAATGTATATCTTCTCCGATTATACAAGCTCTTAAAATGTCGTAATGCTCGGGGGGAAAATCGCAAATTTTTTTCTTTTAGCTGGAAAAAAAAATCAAATAAAAATTGGTGGCATATAACTTTGTTATTTATTATTCATCTGATTAGAATAAAATTTTCAGAACTTATATAATTCTGAAAGATACACATTTTATTATTTATATAAATTTTCATTTACCCAACGGTTTTTGCCGTTTCTCACTGTTCAATTTTAGGCTTTTTCACTGATTAATATTTTTTTTAACATTCAGCTGCTATTTTGGGGTATAGCAAAACCGCTCTGTATTTTTAGTTTATATTTTGATGTATTATTCATTGGTATTTTTCGTATAACCTTTCTGTTTTAAGGGTAGAAAAGTCAGATTTTGAAAAAAAAGCAAAACATGATTGATTTAACTCTACTATGTTTGAAATATTTTATAAACCATGTTTATTGCAAGTATTTCAGTGATAATTGTTTTTAAAAATCTTTTGCAGTTCAGTTGAAATTCGCTTTTAAAAATTGTTGATTAAAATGCTGATTCATGACATTTAGGAGGAAATAACTCGAATCTATACGATACTTTTCAAATGTAATTGATATAAAAATTGTAAAGCTAGCTCTTTCGAAGGGTGAATCAATTATTCCAATATGCACCCTTTAAGGGTTTGAATCCCTCAAAATCAGGTTCTACGCATTTGATAACATAGAGAATGACACCTCACATGCCATGTTATATGTTTATTTCCTGACCCGGCTCTGACTCTGGCACCGGCTGTCCCCCTGACCTTTGGAAACCCTTAATTTGGCGCATCAAGCTCTTAAAACCAGATATTGCAAAATGTTGCATGTGAAACTAAGGCTACTATATTTTTGATGCCGAAAGCGCCCACTATACTATTAATGCTTTCAACACACTCAGAGAGAGAGTCTTCCCAGCGACGCAATATTCATTTCATGAAAACGTAAATAAGTACGAAGGGAATTCCGTCCTTTTTGCGACACCGAAGTGTTAATAATGTTTTCTCTCTGTAAGCGGGGGTCTTTCATGCAGACTTGAAGAGATAAATACTCTGAGATAACTGCTCTCTATCTACTCTAATTACCTCCATCTCCTTCTTTCACTTCTATTATCTTACTACCTCACTCTCATATATCTCTCTCTCTTATTGCCATAATCTCACCTCTCTTCTCATTCATATCTCTATCCGGGGTTACATTCATCACAATATCAATCTGAGTTATATTCTCTCTGCTCATCTATCTCTAATCGTCTGTGCTAATCAGCGTGAGGATAATTACTTTATTAAAATCTAGCTCTGTTGCTACTTTGTTGATTTATTAAAATAATAATATAATAATAATAAATAAATAAATAATAATTAATATAACTAATTAATATAATACATAATTATAATATTATAAATAATTAATAATTAAAATTAAATCAATAATAATAATAATAATAATAATAATAATAATGATAATAAATTAATAATAATAATGATTAAATATTATTATTATTATTATTATTATTATTATTAATAGATATTTTTAACTAATTTCCATATATTACAATCAGTTTTAGTTAATAACAATAATAATAAAATAATATAATAATAATAATAATTAACAATATATTATGATAAATTAGTCCAATCTTTCTCATTAGACAGGTTAATTGAAAATCAATATATAATATATACATAATAAATAATAATCTTGGATTTCTCCCATTAATTACAATAATTAATAATATATATTTAAATTAACATAGGAATGCAATTGGTTAACTATTTAATAAATACAATATATTAAATAATTAAATAATTATATATCATAATTCATATGTACAGTAATTCATTATAAATATTATATAAAAAGTTCGAAAAACTAACAATAATTAATAATAATAAGATAAGTCAATTAATACAATAATAGAGTGAATACATTAATATATTAATTATACATATATTTTATCTAATAATAATCATCAATTAAATTCAATCACTGATATTTTACATTTTATTCTAGTTTTTAAGATTAACTTTTAATAGGTAAAAAATATATAAGAAGGAAAGAAGATAAGAAGAAAGAAGAACAGAAGAAGAAGGAAGTAACTGAAGTAAAGAAGCAAGAAGAAGAAGAAGATAAATAGAAGAATAAAAGATAGATAGAAGAAGAAGAAGGAAGGATTCTGGATGAAAGCTCTTAATGAAAACTTATAAAATTTTAGAGTGAAAACACTTTCAGTTCCCTTGTATTAAAGAAAAAAATATTGTGAAAAAAAATTCATTAAATTAATATAATAATAATAATAAATAATAGCATAATAATAATTAATAAATAAAATACTCAAAAAGTAAATAATAATTAAATTTATTGAGCTGTATAACTGCATTAGAAATGCTTTTGGATCCCTCCCTATTTATATATAATAAAATAATAATTAATATATAATAATATTAATGAATTATATTCTATATAATATAAATAATTTATGGACTTTTATTACATATTATGGAAATTTATATGAACATACTATCTTTAGCAAATTTCTAATAAATATTATTGGAACACAGATCATTAATTTAGGAGTATCAGCTCTATCATATCAATCTTACTAGTAAGGTTTGTATCTTATTGCTGATGAATTAATCCCAATAATCAGGATATCATAATACCACTGTATACTAAATTTGTAAAATACAGATGCCTATGGTATAATGTCAAAAACATACCTATCATAATAGCCATAACTATTTTAACATTATCACAACGAATATATAATTAATTATCGTCAGTAATCACCGATTATGGCCGATCTTATATGGTGCCCACACACATTTCACGAGCGGACCGATGCAACCGAGGCCCGAGCAACTAAAGTTCACATTATGAGATGCCCAATGAGATAAAATATACTGTGGTCACATATATAAATAATCAATACATGCTTAGTGACGAGCTTCTGTTACGAATTGAACCGGGTGGCGGGGCGGGGGGGCGGGGTCTCTAAATCAATAATCATCTAATACTTACAGATAATCATTAATATATAATTCAATAATTTATACTTTTCAAATTCATAAATCATTATTTCATATTCTCATCATATCAATATCTTCAATCATCTATCATATATCATTAATCTCATTATAAATACCCTGTTAATATCTAATTCTAATATAATTTATAATATTATCTAAATGTACCTACATCTTAATTAATTTAATATTATATATCCAATAGTACTTCAATATTTACTTCGCTTTACATTAAACTACTACATATTAAATAATTCTAAATCGTATCTAACACTAATCATCAACTAATAACAACAATTATTTTAAAATCAAAACAGTAATAATTATCATAAAACTTATAATATTATATATATAAAAAAAATTTTAAAAATATAATTTAATAATATAAAATCAAAATTATATATATATATAATATATAGATTATAGCATCTATAATAATATTAATATATAATTATAATATATTACTAATTAATAAATATATAATAATTAGAACTATATATTAATTTATAAAAACTAACAAGTAAATTAACTAAAAAAATAATTTTAATTAAATATATATAGATCTATATAAATTAATAATATATTTAATTAAATAATTAACTAAGTTAAATGATATTAATATATAATATATATCTCATATATTTACTAATATTATATTAATAAGTCAATCGTGGTTAAATTTGTAATAGACTAAACAAAGTTTGGCAGAATACATTTTCCAGAGCTCATCTCCTCCACTCCCCTCGAATTCTAATTTGAAAACTTAAATCCCTAACTCTTATTTTAATATATGTTGAAACGAATCTTTTTCAACTCAAAAAAATAATTATTAGCATTAGTTTAACTAGTTGTATTATCATTGAAAAGTGAGTTTTGAGCTTATAATGTATCTGAAAATAAATTTGGTGTTTGAAAACATCAATGTTTTGTCTGTTCACATCTATTTAATATTAATATATATTGCAGGATGTATTAATCATATGCTTTTATTTAGACTTTTATATTACTTTCTTTTGTTAGAAAAAGAAAAAAAAACATTAACAATCTGGAGAGTATACAATCTTACAATTCGTTTTCTTTAGTTTGGTTTTCAACAAAAAGAAATAAATGTTTGGTTTATCAACCAAACATACCCTGTTCAATCTTCTTCTAAGTTTTCTGGAACCCAAAATAAAGATTAATATTTCACCGGAAGAACGATTGTCAGCTAAAATGAAGACTTCTTATGATATAGCTTTGTCATTGTAGGGGCTTCTCTGCGCAGCTCTCGCATAGTGAAAACACAGTGGGCTGGTTGTAAATTTACTCGAAGTGCTACCCTGCCAAATGGCTAGATGAATCGATCTCTCAAGGAGTCCACATTTGAGGATCTCTCAATTTTTGATAAACTCTAAGACATGGGTCGCATTTTGTTAGTGGCTGAGCAACATCCTTTTTCATTGAATGTTCTTGTATTCTCCGTTGACATCACTGTGTCGCTATCTAGGAGGGTAAGAGTTAACGAGGAGATTTATAATCGTGGATGCTAATCTCGTGAAATGATTATTTAATATTCTTTTCTCTCAACATTACCATCATCTCTTTCATCACTATTACTCATATTATTTTTCTGTATTGCGGTCCTCTCGAGCTTTAGTACGTTTCTTCTTAATTTCTTCCATTTTCCAATTGGACATTGGTAAATTTATAAATATCAATGGACTTGTCAAAAAAGCAGTCTAAAAGGTATAACAGCCACTTTCTATAGTTTTAATGCAAAAGCAATGACTACCCAGGATCAAAATATTTTTTACTTAGTGATTAATAATACCTCAATAATAGTAAATTAGTATAAATAATAATAGTAAATAATTACCTTTCCAAAATATTGAGTTCTGCTCGGAGTTGTAAAGAGCTTGAGTTGAAATAAGTCGGTGAACCCAATATAGTCGATTTGACTTATTTAAAGTAGTTCGACTTTTCTCCACATTGGTTAAAGCAAAGGCCTTCAGAAGAGCTCCCGTTAGGTCCAAAGAGATGTTAAGTTTACTCTGAGGCACCCTTAGATCTTCAAAAAGTCCTTGTGCCACAGGCCTATTTCTGCTTTGCTCCTCCGGAAGAGACACTTGAAGCTCTACCACATCTTTTCCTGTAGATGGTCTTGACAATGACTTCTCCATTGAAGAAGGAGGGTTGATGGTAACTTGTCCACAAAATGTATGACTATCGAGCTTAATTCTATCTATCCGTGATTTTATATCATCAGTAGGGAGTTGGGCTTTCTCTCCAACTTTTTTTACAATGTCAATCAAGTTATCAATGAGTTCTTTCTTTCTTTTTATAAATTCTTCTTCTGAAATACCTCCTACACTTGCAATTTGATGGAAAATATCGTTTCTCTTGTTTCTAAACTTCGAAAGCAAGTCTTCCAGAACAATTATTGCTCTTTTTGTACAATTTCTTCTCACGAGCACGAGGTATTTTATCTTCAAGCCCACACGCTAACTGAATGAGTTTGAAAGAAAGACTGATATCGCAATGTTTTGAATATCTTTCTTACCTTTGCCAACTTAAAACGTATAATGTTTTCTGAGCTCTATAATATACTCGAGTACTTTTTCACAATGTTTTTTAATTCTTATTCTATTATTATTATTAAAGTAGAAGAATAGAGATATAATTTTTAACATCAACAAAAACTTCAAAACCATTTTGCATTAACAATAAACAACTCAAATTGCTTCTGTAACTTATCAGATCTACATTTGTTTATGCTTGCTGTTTAAAAGATATTTTAATTATTTTCATATTCTTCTACTGGGTCAATAACATCATTTGTCCATCATAATTGTATTCTAAGAAACTTTATACAACCATGATATATATATATTCTATATTATTCTATATTCCGCTCTATATCTATTATATCTTATATCTATCTTCCTATCTATTATCTCTATATCATCTCTCGTACTTAGTATATGTATTCGTATGGTATTCATATACAGTATAGCATAGTATTCATATATAGTATACGGTATATCTGAATGCTATGGCATGAAGGTTGACTCCTATCCTCACCATGCGATGGAGCACTGTTAGATCTTCACCGTACCAGTCCGAGTTTCTCCCCCTTCTCTTCCTGGAAGACATTAAAATTCACCTGTGAACACGTAGGTGGCACTGTTTGAATAGCCCCTTTAAAGGTTTGCATTTCCCCCCTGTAGTCCCCCCACTGTTGCCCGCTCAAGAAGGGGATAAAGCCGCTTAATGGATTTCATATATATATCTATTAGTATCACTTACTCTCTCTATCTCTATATCGTCATAACCGTCGATGAAGGTACATAATTTGTGATAAGCCTATGTATCACATAACTTAGTTTTTAGTCCGTTTGTATATTTATAAATATAATAAATATAAATAATAATTATAAATATTAAATATATATAATAAATTTAAATAATATATAATAATATATAATAATAATAAAATATTTAATATAAATGATAATACCATTATAGAATAATGAATAAGAATAATGAGATATATAATAATAATAATAATTAATATTCAATATAATCTATACTCACATAATTAATAAATTATGTATAATATACCATCACAAGTACTCAATATCTGCCTACATATCCTGCCGGGCATTCCCTAATAGAGACGTACATCCGCGCAATAAGTAAGTATGAGAGTTACACAGGAATAGTATATAGTTAGAGATATATTTAGTTGAGGGCAATCAACTAACTGGTGTTCTGCTACACCTATTCACTGGACGAGTAACAACCATAGGAGAGTCCGCTAAAGTATCCCCTCCGCGAGGGATCATCCCATCACTACAACTTACACATACCCACTGAGCCGACCACTACTAACACAACTTTCATAAAAATGCTAATTAATTTCCCATCATCAGATCTGTAACTAAAAAACACTCCACCACTAAAACAAATGTTCAACATAAAAATATGAGAGTAAAATAAATAACTACAATTCAAAATAATCGTATAAATTATTTCTCATATGTCTTCTTAATCCATATTAATTTAGTGTGAAACTTAATCACTCAATGTCTCTAATTCTAATATCAATCTCTGCCACTGATCTGTTATTAAGGTGTTATAACTAGTGTAAATGGTGAATCGAACTTCCCATCTACTAATTTTATTACTGAATTTTTACCAGTAGACTCACTCGTATCCATTACATAGCACAACCAACCCTGTTCACTCATTATACGGAACGATATAATAAAGGAATTCACAACTCTTGACGATGCGTAGAATTATTGTCATTTTTATCGTAGATTACAGCATTAATCTTAATAAGCTATGTGATCAAGCATACAATTGGTAATTAAATGAGTCGCTAAAAACTCTTTATTCACATTCACCACATAATTCATTCTATTCAAGCCGCTTGTCTGCAAGCCATATCACAAGTAGCACTCTTACAATAAGAAGGAATTCAGCTTTTAATCTATGGCGGACCCGACATTCCATTCAATTTAATATCTTAAATTAATATAATTCATAATAAGAATATGAATTTTAATATATATCGCAATAATAATTAATTTATTGATTGATGTACTCTGGAACTCTCACTAGTGTTATTAATCGACTAATGTGAGATTACTCATGATTTTGCACTACTGACTAACTTACAGGTGCAAAATTATCGAGGTTGTCACACTAGTTAAGCGTACAATGAGAACATTGAAATTTAGGGAGTTGTTCAAGGAATTGCACTGGAATTCTAAGGAGTGCGTACAAGTTTGAGCATATCTGATAATTGTGGGAGGCCATAATTGGCCAAAATCTTAAAGCTCAACATGACCAAGTCTAAGAAGCATCAAATGATATCAACTGAGCACAACAAGATAAGTTACATGAGAAATCCGAAGGATCATAACAACGCAAGAGAGGAAAGGAAGCCACCCCCAAAAGATATGAGAGTAAAGCAGAGAAGTTCTTCATTTGTATATGCTTAAGACATCCGAAAGAATGAAAGAACACGCTAAGTCTACTTAATTTCCATTATTTTTGCAGCAAAAGTAACATTTTCTGTGAATACATTTACATGCTGATCAAACTCGCCACCATTAAAACAAGTTTACGCAGGATTGCAAATAGTGCCATCCCATTACAACCCGTGTCATTATCTGCTTATTAAACTAAAAATGCTTTGTTATGTAAGTTTTTTCCCTCACCAATTAAATAAAATTATCAAAATATCACAAATATAATACTTATAAAGAAAAAAAGGAAAGACTTTTTTAATGTGACAGCAGTCTAAGTAATAAAAATAACTAGAATTTCTATATATATGTAGATAGAGAGATGATGATGTAGATATATCTTTCGTAATATAACACTGTAAATCTTTCAGCTTCAAAATAATAGAGAGTATTATATTGAAAATAAAATAGAAAAGATGCACACACTTGATATTGACACATGAATAATAAAGAACAATCGAGATTATATACGTGTCTCTGTAAAATCCATTAACAAGAAATATATAATCTAATATTCTAAAATCCATTAACCATTAAACGTCGACGCATCAGATCTTACTTAAGTAATTTCACAACAAAATCAATTAGATAAGCACAATAACCAATAGTTAATAACCAAAAGATTTCATATACAATACTTTACTTATTAGTATTACTAGAATCACATTTCGTTAGCGCGTCATAAGTTAATCAAATCATACAACAAAAGTAATTTAACTCAAGTATATATAATAAAGATATATTATGAAAAATATTGGGGAGACTTTTCAATTCAAATTAGCTAACTACGATTATCATTACATCGATCTGACAAAAGCGTACTTAACCACTTTCCTATGTGGAAATTCAACTGTACTTATCTATAATAGTAATGCAATATACTACTCCATCACCACGCTCCTACTGAGTGGCACGGAGACTGAGCAACTGCGCTCCTGAGAAAACCCAAGTAATCTGAACTGCAGACTGTCTAACATGTTCGCCTTTCTAGACACCTTCTATACTTAATAAGCACCGAGAAGAATACAAAGTCCCCAAACATTCACACTTAAGCTCAGAACTATGATCTGACACTAAGGCTACAACTATGATCAGAAACTAAGAAGGACGGTTATGAATCTAGGTTAATAGGTTAGTAACTAAGACTATAAGACTAAGGCTCTACTGTTAGTTCAGTTAATTGTGTTAGCATTAGTATATTATCTAACGGTAAACGAGTATTCTTACCAGAGATAAGTCGAATTCTTGGCAACAATCTTTTCTTATCAGCAACTTCTTTGTAATAAAATATATCATAGAACCATATTCTGTTCAATATGATTTACTGCTATCTTTATTTGTTCCCACCCCACATCTCATGGGGCGTTTCTCCGGGTCTTTTATTTCTTTATTCTACTTCTTCTATCTACTACTTCTACTTCTTCTACTTCCTATCTCTTTTCTCTTTCTTTTCTTCTATTACTTATTTTTCTACTCTGTTTTTCCGGGTGGTTCTGGTCGCCTGTTGGGCAGACTTCTGCTGCCACCGTACGACTGCTGTTGCACGCGAGGTGGCGGTTGTCTGGATGCCCTTGGCGGTTTCGTGGGGGGCTGCTTTGGCCTTATCCGGTGGTGGTGCTGTCCCTTCTTTCCTGTGCCCAAGCCTAGGCCTTTACCCCGTGAAATTGCGATGAAACCCTCAGGTAGACACATGCACAACTACCATGACGCTCGCGCACTCTCAGGCCGTGCCGTGTGTCGGTCACGCGGCTGTTCTCGTTTATGAGTCCGTGGTTGGCTCCCATTATAGATTCGCCTTCTCGTAGTATGCCAAGTTGATGCTATGTTTGCTTTATTGCTTGAGGCTCCTCTGGATAACTTCTTGTTACCGCTCTCTGGTGCCCACTATATTCATTGATTAGATCGGAGTACACTTCTCGTAACATAAGGTTATGATAAAGCATTTTGTTGAAGTATTAACTATGTTAATATAAAAAAAATTCCTGATTTGTTAGAAAAAGTGTAAGTAGATTACGTTCTGGCCTCGATGTTAGTTATACTTTAGCTGTTGTTAAGTAAATGGAACTTTGACTTAATTGTTAGACTGGTTCCAGCCAGTTTATTATCGGCTGGGCGTTCTAAGAGGTAGAGCGTTGTTGGCGACGCCTTTAGCTCTTTCGTACATCTAAAGAATTCTAGTTCCGATTAGTACCAATGCGTCTCTTAAGCATTAATTGATGTGGCAAATAACTTGTTGCCGAGTGCGCGAGGTCTGGTCATAGCTGAGTTACTGCATCTGTGGTCCGTGTGTCCATTCATAAAGGAGACGTGTGAGTTCTTGCCTTTGTGTAGAGTTCTTTTACCCATTCGGGGTGGTCCCGGCGCCTAAGACCACTTGATCCCACCTTGCCGGCACAACCCTCATATTACTATGAATCAATAGACTGCAATTCATAGATCAGGAGTTTGGAGGGGGGACGTCGTGCGATGACTAGTACGCTTGAAACTTTATATATTATGCTATTTACTGTTTTTCTATTGTTAGTCTACTTGTCTGTCGAATAACGTTATCTATCTCATTTCTTCTCTCGTTTTTACATATATCATCTTATATTCACTCTTTCTCTCTCTTCTATCTCTATCTCTCTCCTATCTTCATCTTATCTACTCTACTGCTTTCGGGTGCTCTGTTTTTTTTCGGCCCGTTTCATAACTGTCTTTTTTTCTCCGGGCACTACATTCTTTTTTATATTAGTTATAAACCGGAGCTTGAAAAAGTATTTATTAAAAATCCTCTTGTTTAAATCTCCCCTTTTTTTTTTCTGTTATCTCGCCATGAAACATTTCCTTTTCTTCTTATAAAAAGGCATTGTTATCCTTCTTCTGTTTCCCGGGCCTTTCGTGGAGTTTCTCTCCTCTTCGGGGCACCTTCCCCCGGGCAGCTCATTGTTTTGACACGTTGCCTACGTGTAACACGACGGTAGTGCCTGCCTCATCTTTCACGCAGCCGCTCTCGGCTCGCGGGACCAGGCGCCGGACGACCTCACTTGTGACTTAAGCTTAGCTGTGTGAGCCATGGTCACTATTTAATCACGGTCCCATTTACCAATGTTTACACCTCGCCGCTCGTGTGTAGTACCACTCATTTATTCATGGTGAATTCGATCGTGAGTGAATTGCTCACTGTATACTATCTATACTCTTACTGTTCTCGTATCCGTCCTTAATGTCTATCATCTATCTTCTCCTATGATTGACAGGGTCCACCACCCCATCTTCCTGGGGTTGTGTCACGGTTTAATTCTTTCCCCATATACGATGTGGGCACCTTATATATAAATATCGCAGTCGTAATTCATATACTCACCTCTCAGAGTTTCACCATTAGCTTCTAACGACGATATTTCACTAGGTTTGGCAGGGGCAGAATTCCCCAATACTCCGGGGTGCTCTCATTGGTCAAAATTTTACACCCTCTGTTCTTACTACAAAGTGGATATCCTTATATTGCATGGGGTTGTTATACCAAGTTTCAGCCTATTCTCATCGTTTAATATTCTTTAATTCAATATTCAATGTTTATACTTGGGGATAGTATCTTCTCTTACCATTAGGGGGATGCATAATGCAGTAATCATTTGTAATCCTCATTACTTACACATATGAAAGATCTTAAACCTTATATATCAGTAAATAAATATTGCAATACCTAGGAAGTTTCAGCTTTCTCTATACGTAATATTCAATCTGTTTGAGGGGGCCTCAT
Source organism: Trachelipus rathkii (assembly GCA_015478945.1). NCBI lineage: Eukaryota > Metazoa > Arthropoda > Malacostraca > Isopoda > Trachelipodidae > Trachelipus > Trachelipus rathkii. The sequence goes on from JABUQX010032893.1 coordinate 11,930, forward strand.
GCCATCCTTCCAATGGGGGTAGATGCATGGCTCAAAGTAACAATCGTTTACTCATACTGGCTAAAGTACCTTAATCGTATAATCCCTACATATAATAAATCAGAGGTTAACCTATCTCCTATTATAAGTTTTATGACAGAGATAAGCCTACAAATGTTCTCAAACTTCTATGCAACTGTGAGCGTGGTGGTCGTTTAAGACGGTGCGGTGCGGTGCAGTTAGACGGTTGGCTGACGTGTGGGCAATCTTATATAACCTACGAAGATAATTCTTATATATTATATTATTATTATTATATATATATATACTTTATTTTACTTTCAATTAGCATTTTATTTTATTACTCATTAATATAATATATATTATATATATTTTATATTTATTTTATTAATCTATATAAATATATTTATTATATAAATCATTATATATATTTATATTCATATATAATATTATTTATATATTTTATTATATATATATTAGCTATATATATATATAATGATTAATATATATATTAATATTATTATATAATATATAAGTAATATATATAATTATATATTTATATATTTTATATAACTATATGATTATAATATATATATATAATTATATATAATATTATTATATTTATATTTACAATTAATTTATTTATATATATATATATATTATAATATATATTATATACTGACTATATTAATATTCGTTAAATATTATAATAATATATATTAATATATATATATATATATAATATATATATTACTTAATATATATATATTATATATATATATTATATTAACTTATATAATAATTATATATTAATTTTCTCTGTATATATATTTATCAATATATATATAATATATTATATATATAATTATATATATATTATTATATTAATATATATATATATATATATATTATTATATATATAAATAATAATATATAATATATTATATATAATATATATAGTTGTATAACAATAGCAATTTTTCAGCTGTTTTACATAATCTTACAAAATTTTTAATAATTTTTATTTTAATCTTAAAATAAAATCGTCTGAGGAGGGTCCAAAAAATTAAGGACCACTTATAATATTATATATATCATAATATAGCTATATATTTAATTATTATTATTTATATTTATATAATATAATATATTATTATATTATATTATAATATATATATATATATATATATATATATATATATTTATATATTTTATATATTTTATATATATTATATAATATATAATAGATAATATAACTTATATTTAAATCTTATAAGTAAGGTAATATCAATAATTTTTATCATTAATATAAATATTATAAATAAAACTAACTATTATAATATATAATTATATAATAATATATTATTATATATATTATTTTATTAATATATATCTTATATATATATATATTATAATATATTATTTTTTATATTATATATATTATATTATATAATTTATATATCATTATTCATAATATTATTATATTTTATATTAATTATATAATATATTATAATTATATATTATTATATTATTATCTATATATAATATATTATAATATTATATATATAAAATTAAATATATAATATATATATATATATATATATTATAAATATATATATATATATATATTAACTTATATATATATATCTTTATTATATCTATATATAATTTATATTATATATTATATATAATATTAATATATATATATATTATATATTATATATATTAATATATATATATATATATATATATATATTATATATATTATTATATATATATATATATATATAATATTTATATTATAATATATTATATATATATATTATATATATATTATATAGGTATTAATATATATATATATATTTATAATATATATATATAGAGAGAGAGAGATGAGTAATATAGAAGAGAGATCTGAGGGAGATGATGAAGAGAGAGAGAGAGAAGAGAGCTAGATGTTCGGACGCCTGGTAAGTCCGGAGCAGTGCGGAGTCGGGAGTCGCGCTCGAGCGTAGGCTTGAAGCTTGAAGTACCGGAGTCGGGTCCTAGAGCTGTCAGTCCGCTGAATCAGAGTTGACACTGGAAGTCGCTGATATAGGAGGCTGAGCATAGAAGACGGCTCAAAATCGAGTCATCCTTGAGTGAGGCTCTTTTTTTCACAGTAAATATAATAATAATAATTTAAATATATAATAATAAATTTAAATAATATATAATAATAATAATTTAATTATAATTCAATACTTATAATAATAATAATAAAATAATTTTAATAATAATAATAATAATAATAATAATAATAATAATAATAAATAATAATAAGTTAGGTGTTCGAAAACTTGGGAGGCTCTTTAGGCCTTAATCTTTTCACCACTAGTAATGCGATAACGTCATAAATAGGGCAGATAACTACCTTTCAATTCATTTTAATTCATCTTATACCATGATATATCTCAGGGGGGAGGTTAAACCCCTATAAATACTAAACCTCATCGAGATTTGAAAACTCAGCTAATGTCTGACAGTAATTATTAACAATACCAATATAACTCTTCCGATACAAAGTTTTCATACGATAATGCTTAACAACTCGTCTTTCGAGAAATCGGTGTAACTCTCATGATGGCTTACCCTACTACTAACATTTATGCAAGAATTTTAATCACAAAACATAAGCTTGATATTAACAAGTACGATAAGAGAAAATTTAATACCACAACTTTATGATACTAAAGTATATATTTTTATTGTGCCTTAATTACATAATACATAAATACATGATTTCAATATTATGCACCATATAATATAATCGCTCTTCGCAACCTAAAAACTTTTATTCTCAGTAGATCAAAGTAAGCTAACAAAAATCTTTTACTGGTTTTTATGTGTAATCACTTACTTTTTTTACGGTCCTTGTTCCGGCTATTTTACCTGCAATAAAAAAATAAAATACATATATAAATATTTGATGACTCCCGCTAACTTGTTATTTAATTCATCTTTCCCTCCTTCAGTATATTTCTTTTTAGACGTTCGGCATCACCTTTATTTCATTAACATTTCTGTTTAAGTGTCGTATATAAACCTTCTTCGTCATCAATATATAAACTTTTTATACCTCTGATAAATTTTTTACTTCTGGTAGTTGTTTTTTCTCTTAACTATTATATACCCACCTCCTCCAACATTTTTTTATGCCTATCTGGTAAATTTATTTTCCAAATATCTTATATCTACTTCTAAATTTTGCAATTAAGAAGGGTAATACTATATATCTGGTCTCTGAAAAGTGTTTCATTTTATCCTTTTTCTTCTTAATAAACGTATGTTCCGGATCTTTTCCTCTGAATCTTTCCACCTTTCTCTTGATAAAGGTTATTTCTTAATCACTGAACTATATATGGTACTTTATCATAATATAAATTTATATTCATAACACCTCTAATTGCTATAAGTGGGTCATCTTCTGACTTTTGTATTTTGCTCAATTATTTGGAGTAATGAAAAACCATTTTCAACATTAACTTTTACTTACCTTGTACTACTTTCTGAAAGTCTCTTCATTCTGCTTTCGTTTTCCACGCTATCGGCATTTCTTGTTACTGAATGCATATGATAAAGGGAGTATCCTGCTTTTCTGCACCGACACTCTTCACTAATATCTGTTATACCTTTCCTTCAATTAGAATCGACTCTGTTGAAAACATCTTTCCACACAGTCTGCAATCTTCTCGGCACAACCTCTCCATCCCGGACTTCACCTCATTAAATTGCTCAATATCTTATTATGTAACACTCTACACTGGAATCAGAGTCTTGAAACATTTTTCCGCTTTATCTACTATTTTATACAAATTCCTTAGATTTCCTGACGTCTTTGTTTCGGTAAATCCACATGTCACGCATTAACTAGCACTGATTTCTTGACTTCTTCCCAACTTAACCGGAATAATATTAGTTTGTCTACTCCTATAACTTTGTACATCATGTAATATTATTAATATATATAATATATATATTATAATTATAATACATATATATTATATATATATATATATATATACTATTATATACTATATATATTATATATTATATATATATAATATATATATTATATATATTATATATTATTAATTAGAGTATATATATATACATATATATATATATTTTATATAACCTTATTATTTTGTTTCATATTATTATATAATTATTATATATATATATTTATATATTTATATAACTATTATATATATTTATATATATATATTATAATTTATATATATAATATATTATATAATTATATTATTATATATAAATATATTATAATATTCAGATATAATTGAGTATGCATAATAATCCTTAAAATTAATAATACATATGGGTCAGACTAATCTGTTTTCATTTATGTTTATATTATTTCATATACATATTATTAATCAAAAATTAAAAGAGATTTAAATCTCAATTCAGACATATCTTGAGCCAATAATCTACTTGATATTTTTATAACATTTTTTCATTATAATCCAATCAATAAAAATTTAAATCTTAATTAAATATTTCTCACCGAACAATTATTAAACTTTTCTATCACTCATTTACTCGCTAAGTGGCTTAGTTTCAATTTTAAGGTATTAAATGTATAATAGAAAGAGATATTTTCAATGTTGGGAATATACTTGATATCTTTCGCTAAAATCTTTGAAATTATTAATATAACTATCATATATAACAAATATTCCTTAACAGTCTAACGCGGTAGGATAATCAATTAATAATTAAAAAAGTACAATTGTTTAAATTTACTAGCTTTATAACTTCCGATAATTTTCACCACATTTGATACTTTTACAACATTCCATCATCTCCTATCAAGATTTAAAGTACGATTTAACATATATTATGGTTTCACTATCATTTTTTTATTTTCACAATATATAGTTTCTTTGTTGATATTTCTTTTATTGGTTTTAGTCTTTTTGCCCACGTCACGGTCTCTTCTTTAAAAGTCTAAGTCTCATTCTAATCTAACTTTTTTTTATTTACTTTTAAAATTTATTACAATGTTTCCTTTTAAATATTAAGAGTGTGTGTAACACTAATTAATTCTATTTTATATTATTTCTCTTCTTTGTAATTTTGTTCTCTATTCATAATATTTATATAGTCACTTAATACCTGTAGCGATTTCTTTATTTAACTACTCCTTAACACACATCCATTCTTAGTGCACATCTAAACAGTTACCGATTCTACATTTTAATGCATTTTAATCATAGCACATGGCCGATCATTACTACCATTCACGCAACAATCATCCTCCTCACTATATGTGCGGGCGTGTCATAATTAAATGGCTTAGGGGAATTGAAGACCTTTCCAACTATGGTGTTTCAGAGTTGAACATTTGACCGGCAGCATTAAATCGCTACAAACAATTAATCATTCATTTTTGTCTCACGTAACTGTAGAGACAAATGAGAAGTTGACAGGGAGCTTGTTGTACCATCACATTCATGGCCATTTGGCTTACGTCAGCCTTCGTATTTCAGCATCACGCCACTAGATAATATGTCCGATTTTTTCTAAGGAGAACTTCTTTCTTTATGATTTGACCTTTCTGGAATGTAGGTTATAAGGACCACATTTGCCACGCCCGGGTCAGTACTACATGTCCACACTCGTAGTTGCGGATTTATCATTGCACCGATAACTGGCTCATCAAATCCACCTGTTACCACTAGAGGCAGCTTTAATTAGGCTGAAATCATCTATTGGGTTCTTAATGTTCGCAATTGTTTACCTGCAACACTCTATCACTTAGATATATCCACATATACATAATTATCATCACTTATTCACATAATATTTCTAAAACTATTATGCTTAATCCCTCATTTATTAAAATGTCGAATATTTCTCCACTAAAAAATTAGTATAAACAACATATTTGCTTTTTATAATATTATCTATTTTTAATTTAAACTATTAAGATTCAATAAATACCCTGAATAAAGAAATTAATCAATACCAAATTCTCAATAACATGAATTAAAAATACTTTAATCATTTCTTTTTATTAATTAGCATATAATTTCTCTAATATAGTTTCAACATGATTTTATCATAAACTTACTTCTGAATTCTCATATTCAATCATTTCTTAAAAATAATTATAATTTATGAAGTAAATACTCAATCTCTCAAAAACTTTCTCCAATCTCTTTCTCATTATCTTTCTTCATTTATTTCATTTTTCACTTTCATTTTACCGTTAAGTAATTCAAAAAACGAATGTGTTAAGTCATATTTCACAATCACTAATTTATCAACGACTACCTTGGGTGAGACCATCTCATATTGTGATATACCGACGTAATTATTAATTCATAAACATTTCATCAGTTGCCTTAATATAATTCTTTTTCAATAATATGCAGTTCTCATTCTTTGTGTATTGGTTTCATGGGAGATCTCATATAATAAGTCTGGCGTCTTCTTTGATGGTTTTTTGTCTATATCTTACTTGCTATCATTAATGAGGTTCTAGGGATTACATTACTATTACTATATCATAATACAAATAATAACTTTATTCACACTATAAATATCACATTATTCGTCAATAAAAATATCTGTACTACATTCCTAAATTAATTTCTTAAAAATATGAGTGACAATATAGTATTCAAAAAATTTATATTGTTTACTTTGATTCAATATCTGGATCTTTAAAGGGGATGCTACATTATGTCTTCCTAATAAAGAGTTTTATGAGAGGTTAAATATTTAAATATTTGTTAATTATTAATGTCGTTACTATTACAATTACCACGACCAGTGTCATTACTACTGTCATTATTATTTCTACTAATATCATCAACATTACTACTATTACTGTTATTACCATATTTAATATTATTGTTATCGACACAATCATTATAAACATCATCACTAACATCATCTTTGCTACCACCACTACCTTTACTATTATTATCATTATAAATATTATTATCATTACAAATAACATAACTATTATGCTTTTATTACTATTGGCATACGTATTATTACTAATATCATCTATAACACCATTATTGGCAGCATCTTTAATCTCACCAATATTGTCATTATTATTGTCATCATTATAACTATTATCATTAATATCATCATTATATTTATTGTAGTCTTTATCATTTTTATTATTATTATTATTATTATTATTATTATTATTATTATTATTATTATTATTATTATTATTATTATTATTATTATTATTATTTTTATTATTATTATTTTTATTATTATTACTACTACTATTATTATTATTATTATTATTATTATTATTATTATTATTATTATTATTATTATTATATTATTATTATTATTATTTATTATTATTATTATTATTATTATTACCATTACCAATTTATTAATATTATTATTATTATTGACTCTAGACACCAGTATGGAGTCTGCACCAGTGCGGAGACTACTACACTTATAGAGTCTGTCAAAAGCGTGATAAAAGATTCACCATAGGGCTCAGCCGTAGAGCAAACATTTCATATATATATATATATTATATATATTATATATATAATATATATATTATATATATATATATATATTATAATATATATATATATATATATAATATATATATATATAATATATATATATATATATATATATTATATATATAACTATTGTATATGATAACTAACAATGAATTTAAGTTCATAACGAAAAGGATCAAAAAGTTTTAATATTAAAAAGATAATAAATATTTAAAAGAATCGTACTTTTTTAAGCATCGTAGCGTTTTTGGTAGCTACGTACCAGACAGTACAGACTCGGAAAATAGAATTTTCTTACTTGTAAATACGCACTAAAATAAATAAACCATACCTACGTTTTGGTTTTGTTAATTTCGGTCAAAGGAAATGTATTCGTAATTCAATGGCAATCGATATTTATCAACAGAAAGATTTTACACATAATAAAAGTTAAATTAGTAGGTGTTTGATATCTATATATATATACATATATAGTATACTATAATACTATATAATATTATACTATATATATATATATAATATATATATATATATATATATTATATATATATATATATATATATATATAATATATATATATATATAATATATATATATATATATATTATATATATATATATATATATATATATATATATATATAATATTGTATATATAATATATATCTATATATTATATATATTATATATATAATATATATTTAAATCATATATTATATATATATATATATATGAACAGCTTTATTATTACAATTTTAACGAAACGCGCATCTTGAAATCGAGCGTCGTCTGCCGTGCATCTACACTATGGTATGTTGAATTTTAAATACACATGTTAAGTACAATATGTCATAATTATCCGAAAACCATCCACTTTATTCCCCTTCCACACTCCCATCCCCCCAGACCCCCCCACCCCCCACCACCTATATCTCTTACCACATCCCACCCCCCCAACACCCCCTCGTCCACCCCAGCCCCCCCCCCCCGAAGTCCCCCACCACCCCCCCCCCCCCCCCCCACACCGAGCACTTTTTGTACTTCTATCTTCCGCCATTTTCCCCCCCCCCACCCCCAACACACCTTCTACTTTTTTATTATTCCGATTCTCTAACTCATCCTCACTCTACATCCCTTTTCTATTATTATTATTTTTACTCTCTCTTAATTCTATTCTTTACTTACTTATTATAGGTACTATACCTTATTTCCCCCTACCCCTACCTCTCACATCACACACCCCATATCCCCTGCAGATAAATCCTCACTTATTTACAATTGCGACCTTAACGGGTCATTGCGTGTTAACTTATGGGGAAAGTTATTCTGCTATTATGGATAATGGGTTTTTTTTAATTGGTTCCTATAGGGTATAGGAATTGCGGCCATACCCTTAATAGGCAACACACGAATTGGTTTAACTTATGGGTCTTTTTCCATTGGTTCTATGATTAAAAGGCATAGTGAAATTCAGATATATTATGTGGTTAATTTTCCTATTGGATAGCACCAAATGATAATCTGATACCGATCATTGGTGGTATAAGAGTTATGGGGCGATATAGATTGGTCTTAGGCCATGGAAGTTAATAGGTGATAAAATGAGAAAATTTTTTCTTGGGGTAAAGCTATTACAAAAAACCGGACTTCTTCGACCTATCCTATTCTCTATTACATCCATTCCTCAAATCCCATCCTCTCTCGCCCAACTATCCTCTCTTATAATCCTTAACAAAATTTAAATTGATATCTATCATATAATTATTATATATTATATATGTTATATTAATTTTTATAATAAATTTTATACTCATATTATACTATATAATATAATTATTAAATAAAATATTACTTATATATATATGACATTTTAATTATAACTATATATATATCATATATATATATATATACGAAGAAATTATCTAAAAAAAATAATACTGCTACAATGGTAAGTTATTTATTATTTATTTTTTTTTTTTTGTTAGTTTACATCTAGGTTCAGGATGGTTTATTCAAAAATTTTGTGGTTACGCTCAATTATTTCAAGCATTAAAGAGCGGTAAATATTTTTCTTTCGCCACCTTCAATAGTGGATTAATATTAGGCTCGTCCTGTAGGGGTAAATGAAAATTTCTTGGATTATGCTAATTGCATTTGAAGCACTTCTGATTTACACAAAATTATGTGGAGCAAAATTATTTTTATTTATTGTTCAGTTAAAAATACTTGATAACTTAATAAATGGAAAACAGAAAACAATAAAGAATGAGGACTTACAAGTAATAGTATAATTCATAGAAATAATTTACTAAAACATGTTCATGTAATTTTTTATGGATAACAATTAAATTATTAAAAACACTTTTTACTTATTGTACTTAGAAAGATGAATGTTGATTTCGTAAACCTCTTTGTATTAAAAATCACAATTTATTAAAATAAAATGAGAATTAAAAAGAATACTATTATAATAAACTATATCTTATTTAGAATTTTCTTCTATTTATTCAGCACTTTCTCTTTTTAACGGTATGTATACCACCACTCGATCACAGATACGATACTTTTCAAGGAGAAGGGACAAGGAAAAAAGAAACCAAAGCAAAGAACGAACGTATTCTAAGGTGGAAGATAGACTCCTAGTGAAATAGGATAAAAAAGATCATAGAGGAAGTGCTAAAAGGCAAGGTAGAATATATATTTCATTCACCATAAAAAAGATTCGGATGATGTGAAGAAGAGGAAAGAGTAGATGAATAGGTAGAAACTGAAAAAGGAACGATAAGTAAATATAAAGCTATGGTGGAAAAGGGTAAGCAGTGATTATATAAGCAGAGAATTGAGAGAAATAAAATTTCTATGACAAGTATGATACCAGAAATTTGCAGGTGGAGTGCAGGAAGTCCAAAAGTCTGCGGTACCTAATAAAATAGAGGTTCGGAGAGGGAGATACTCGGTGCGAATAGAAGAGCCGTACCAAGAAGGAAAGAGTAAGGGAGGGGTAGTGAGGGGTATAGGGAAGAAGGAATAAGAGGAGTCGCTGTCCTCAACAAAATCAATATGGAAGAAAGTGATGATAATGAGTATACGTGAAAGAGTAAAAGAAGGGGGAGAATAGGAGGAGTAAGCAGTGATAAAAGAATATTAAGTACGTAGTGGATATAGAGAGATACGCCTCGCATAGCGTGAGAGTTTGAAAAAAGGTAAGGGGTTTGCTGTTGCAAATTCAGATATGGTGGAAGGGGAAGAAAGCGTGTATGTCAAATCAGGAATTTCGATAAGACTGCACAGTGTACTTAAGAAGAGGAAGAGCACCCTGGAAAGGGTAAGGAGAAGGAAGCAACAACAGATGAAATAGAGTATTGAGGTGTGCTGATATTTGATGGGACAGGACATGCCTGTAAATGCAAGTGTTTGAGAACGCGTAGTCTCACAGCAATGTATTTACGGACCCCACCCCTTCCAACATTATCCCGAAAGGAATAATAATAATAAGATCATAATAAGGCATTGGAGAGGCAGAGGCGCGCTAATAATAATTAATAAGGGAGAGCAAATATATTAATCACTTTTTTGACTTCCTAGGCATAGGAATTAATGATAATAAAATAAAAGAAGGAGGGGAGATGATAGTAGAGAATGAGAGTGCAACATAGAGTGATAGACTCAAATGAAAGAGATAATAAATACATCGAGCATGATGTAAGCCGTAAGATGATAAGATGGGCTTAGTAGATGAGAACTGATAATTATAATTGTATAATGCAAAGTATGAATAAGTAATGAGATGAAATAATAATAATAATTGAATGAGTTAATAATAATAATGAATGAGATATTAAAATAATAATACGAAGAAGAAGAAGAGTGGAAAATAAGATGATGAATAAATAATAATGATGAATACTGCCTGTCTCTCTGAAGCCATCATCTCATCTGTCATCATCGGTGCCTGCTGCTAATACGTTGAACGGAAGGCTCGTCAGTCTCGTTGCGTACATACACTTCTAGCTCTCTCGTCTCATCAAGTCTCTCTCCTGCGTGTCTGCGACGTCATACTCCTCGTTGATGCTCATGCTCAGCGTCATAAATACGAAATTGTAGTGACGCCAGAGATAAGAATATTAACCGAGAAGAGCATAATAAAAACTTATTAAATGTATTTTGACAAAAATTATTCAGTTCTGCGAAAAAATGAATAGCAAAAAGATGATCATGAGTAAGAAAAAAAAAAGTTATGTAAAGCTGTAAGTTAACGTGAAAGGAACCAGTAATCCGCGATGAGTGAGAGCAGTTGCGTGTGTGTTGAGAAAATCTATTGAGAGCACCGCTAATGAGTAAACTAAAAGTGAAGATAGGAAGAGGAGAGATGAGGTGGAAAAATAAACAAGCAGTGTAAGGTATAAGGAAAGGGGATGAGGAAATAAGGCGGTGCAAAACTCGGTAGAGAAAATGACATAAGGAACTCGCGATACAGGCAGGAGAGGGGACCCGTGGCGAAATGGAGATGAGGGAGAGAGAAGAAAACAAAGGGGGGGGAATAGGTGCACCACAAGGACTAAGCGTGAATACGATGATGGGTAGGGAAGAAAACGAAGAAAGAAAGAGGGCGCAGAAGAGTAAAACAATAGAGAACTAACAGTAAACAAAAAGAAGTAAACCGTGAAGAGAATCGAATGTAAACGGAAGGGCAAGAAACAGAAAATTAGAAATGAAAAAAAGTAGCCAGAAAAAAATCATAGAGTACATAGTAGAAAACGTTTAAATAAAGAAGATTACGATATATATATGGAGTTAGATCAATACCACCCATAACCCACATAGACTGAAATACCGTAAAATCATCATAATCGAGTGCGGCACACAAAATATAAAAGTAACAGAATAAAGTATAGTAACTACCAAAAATCGCATAAATTTTCTATGAAATCATATACTGCAATAAAATATGTGAATAAATGGGAAACTCATTTAGGGGAAGTCCGCAAGCGCACCTCCGCACCTCGAAAAACGTAGTCCGCATAACAGCTACCTCCAGCACTAATTTCAGAACAATTTCTCAATAACCTCGCTAAGCCAAGTCCGCAACGAGTCCGCACGTCACACGTTCGCAACGTCTACCCAGCGTAAAATAAATGTGCGAACTTCACAAAAAGTAATCTTTAATAATTAAATACTAAATAGGAATTATATTAATCATTACAAAAATTTATCTATAATCCAGAAATATTTAGATATATAGAAAAAAAAATTGAAGTAGAATATGACAAAAATCTCAATAAGATTTCCACTTCCCCTACATAAGAATCGTCTGATCAACAGGAAGACAAAGCACGATCCGATATTGACCTGTAAAAACAGGAAAACGAAAGACATTAGAGTGGTGCTAAAACTCCTAAAAAGTAGAATAAGCCCGCAGAAAGGACAATCAGAATCCTCTTTGCCCTACGAAAAAGAAATATACGGCCCATGACACAATAACGCAAACTAAATCTCTCGCTCTACAGCCGTAGGAACTAGGACCGGAGAGAGCAACTCTCGAACCTTTAGAGAGACATTTCAAGCAAAAATGTCAATGTGCCGAGCTGGATAGAGGGGAGAAAGAGTCAGAGCATGTCCTATGGAGAGAGAAGCCAGATAACATGGTGTATAACGGAGTTCCGCGAGTAGGTCGAGACAGAGGCCCAACACTATGCACTAGTTATAAAGGGACCTCATACACCGAACCTGCAAATTCCCGCCCCTCCACTATGACTGGAGACTATTTTGAGAAGGACGCCCAGCCGAAGGGCCACCCTGTCCACCCAATAAAGAAGCAGTTCTATTTTACGAATCAGCGACTTTAGTAAGAACCAATGAAAATGGCTCAATCGTCACGCGCCAAGAGAGTCAAGACATAGCTAAACAATGGCTAGGCGATACAGCTCGAAGAAGGCGGAAAAAGCCCGGCAAAGAAAAGCTAAATAAGCGTAAGACAACCATACTCAATACCTAGCTAGTAATAAATATGTACTCACTTAGAGAAAGAATATAAATAATATATAATATATTATATATATAAGTAATAATAGTAAATTAAAATAGAATATAGAATAAGATAATATAAATTTAAAATAAATAAAATAGAAAAATAATATTAAGAAAGAATATAGAGAAAATTATAAAGATATATGTATAGATATATAAATATAAAGATAAAATATAGATACACACAAAAAAAAAAATAAAATGAATATAACCAAATATAACATAAAACATAGCACTATGACCTATAAATCAAATAAAATAAAATATCAAGATATTAGTTGACTCTATTATTCAAAACTATACTCACATATCACACAATAAGAAAAAATACGATATATACACCAAATAGTAGGCATAATATAATAGTACTATAGTACAACAGGATGAGCCGCAAGAAATAAGAATAAAGATGATAATGTTAACTACCAGTTCTGTGGCAACTAAAGACCGACGAGAAAGAATATAATAAAGCCTAATAAGGATACCATAATAACTACTAATAAGCACTATATACAAAATACATAATATACTATTCATAAACATAATATAGACAACTAAATAAATCGACATTTACACTTAAAATAATACTGTAATTCAATGAAAGCTCCCTCCTCACTCTGCTACCCTAAATCAAGGAAAAATGTTGGTTTAACACAACAGACATATCATTCCTCACTGAGATATAGCACATAAGATATCTAATAGATAATCAATCATAATTTAATTAAGTTATAGACAAAGATGTAATAGGCATTCAGTCTATAAAATCAAATTAAATGATATTTGAATTATATATAGGTAGTTGCGTAGTTGCAGTTATATTGTAAAAGTGCAAGTGGAAGTTAATTATAAAAACAAAAGTCTAGAACTATAAAGTAATAAATTTATTTAATAAACTGATTAAATAAAAAAAGTATTTCTTTATTATATATATAAACAATAGAATTCGAAAGCATAATATTTATGTTTAATGGTTAAAAAAAAAAAGTGCGGAACAAAAAAGAAAACGAGAGAAAAGAATCTTATAATAAGATCCAGCGCAAAACAAGTCAAGTTCCCAAAGGTCTTAATTTTCCGACGTACTCCGAACCTCCGACATAAGCCCCGCACCGTATAATCTGTAGTCACGCTCGAGCGGACATACGCGAACGAAAAGAGACGGAGTCCCACGGACTCTGAGAGATAGAATAATATAAGAGAGTAAAAATATATATATATATATCACCAAATTGTTTATTGTTTGTATTAAGTTAAATAAAGAAATCCTCCTCAAGTCTAATAACCACACTAAGAGAGGCAGCGTAGAATGAATAGACAAGGTACATCATAGTAATAAGAAGTAAAGAGACGCACAATAGCAGCCTGCGAAAACGGTACCAAAAGACCACCGGACTCTAGCACACCGCAGACGATGCATCCGCACCCGCTAGAATCAGGAGCAACCGCAACCAAAAGTGCAAACGAATTAATATGATGCTGACCCCATCCACCTCAATGTTTCAATAGGCCCACGGCAGGAAGAGAGAAGACTCACGCGACACACGAAACGAAAAGTCTCATATTTAATCGATTCCAAACCACTCCGCACGCCCCGCAGCGGCCGCCGCCAGGAAAAGCGCTCAACCAACCCGCCCTAGCGGCGATAGTGTTCCCGCGCAACGCAGCGGCGCCCCTGATGAAGGGCGGGCGCGGACGCACGGCAGAAAGAGGATGAATCAACCGAAGACCGGACAGAAGCGAAACGCACAAGGAACAGACCGCACAGCAACCAGGAACAAGCGGCAAGAGCAAAACGGAAATCCATATATGACCTGCAAGACAAACAGGCTACGCGTACAAGAACCCAAGACACATAAGGGCAAGAGTACCAAAAAAGAACCGCTAGCGGGTGACCATTACGACATGAACGGAGGAAATTTTAATGAAATTTAATGCCATAGAACCCCAACCCACAACAAGTAATTCTCCAATCCATGCGTTGAAGAACCACTACGACAAAACCAAACCAAAGGGTGAGACTGCCCCCGCCCGATCTGGCTTTCCATTCGTTTGAACAGTGCACGCGCATCACTACTACGACCACCCACGCACCAAGTGAAATCATGTCGTTATCACCATTCGGGTTGAAAAGCACTTACAGCCACCAGACCACACCTACCCCAATGGGAATCATCCTAAACCTCTGGATTATGTCATCGAAGATCGACTTAAAGCAGACAGGTTTTTTTTGTTGATTAATCACTCTCGTAATCTCTCGATGAAACACATTGTTAGTATATCATTGGATATTATTTTAAATACACTTAACCTAGTCAAAAAGGTCTCAATTAAGAAAAACAACGAGAAAAAAACCAAGCCCATTCTCCACAAATCATAGATATACGTCATTAGAAAAAAAAAACTCCGCTCCTCATTAAGATACGAGCTCGAATCAACCCACAAGGAACAGAACAACCGAGTAATAGGTAGCTGAGCACGATAAAAGAGTAGGTTCCGTGATGCACCGTATGTACGGGTAAGGAGAACGAGTAAATAAAGTGAAAAAGCGAATATCCAAAAGATTTAACAAGAGCAAAAGAATGAAGACAGAATAACCAATATATCAAAAAAACAAATACACCCAGCCAGAGATATGATGAGAAGTAACAAAAAGAGTGCCTAGCTACACTACCACTGACAATGTCAATCAACCTGGCACAGAAAAAAAAAACCCGACCATCTAACTCTAACAAATCTTCCTCGCTCTACCAACCCCTAAGATAACAAGTACAGCTACAAATACATCTACTATACAATCATCAAACCTCTCTAACTCCTCTCTACTTAATAACTACGCTCTCGAATGCCCTCTCAAAACAGGCCACCCGAAACAATTGAAGAAATTAGGCGAAGAAAAACTCCCTACTCTCTTACCGCTTCTCCCCCCTTCACACAAATCCGCTCACTTCCAGGCAGAGCAAAAAGACTTTTGGAACAATTATTTTAATTTTTCAGTCTGTTAATATATATATATATATATTAATTATTATTATTATATATATAATTAATTATTATATTAAATACTATAGTAATATAATTTTATTATTATTATATTATTATTTTTAATGTGAGATGTTGTGGTTGTTGTTGTTGTAAGCGTAGTTGGTCAAAATAGGTTGTTGTTGTGTTGTTGTTTGTTGTTGATTGAGAGAAATTGTAAAAAGTTTATTAATTGAATGGAAGATATAAGATATATTATATATATATATAATAGATAATGAAATAAATAATAGAAGATAGATATATGAAGATATATAAAGATTAAGATAAGTAAGAATATAATAATAGTAGTATATATAAGTAAATAATATAAAGAAAGAATATAGAAAAGATAGATGAATATTATTAAAATCACACAGCGAACAGCCAGACCATACAGTCCCCCGAGAATAACCATTTTACTAATGCTCGCAATGCCCAGCCCCCGCTAAGCATAAATATAAACTACCGCGGGTAAGGCAGCACTATAACTATAATAAATTTAAATTAATGAATATAAAATAGACATAAGCAAATGTGAATGAGCTATATAATACCACGAATATTGAAAGTAAGTTGAATTTAAATAAAGAAAAATCTGAAAAAGATGAAGATAATAAAAAAAAGTAATATATATAACTTATAGTATATATATAAGTAATATAATAAATATATATAATATATATTGTCTCAATGCATAGGATGGATTACAAAACTTGCATTTTATTATTATAAGAATTAAAGATCTAGAACAATGAAATAAACAATGAAAATAAAGTCTAAAATTCGAGAACCTAAGAAATAGAAGGGAACTGAAAGTTTAATACAGAACAAAGAAATGTGAAAATAAAGAAACTTAAAATAGGACCTAATCTACATCTCATGATATATGTCATAATGGTATATTAAATTTATACGAAATTTATCATAATAAATATATAGCAGAATATCAAGCTTTATTAAAGGTTATGTTAGACAGTTAATTGACATTTAAAAGTAATAGATAAATAATATAAAAAAACAGATCACGTGCCTACCGGCGAGATGTCAGGAATACACGAGGATGAAAGGCCTGAGTTATGTATGGCTATTTTTGAATAGAGGCTAGAATGAGACGTAAGTAACTAGAATGAATTCAATTATTACGAAGTTATTACATAATACTACTCTCAAGATGACATAATTAAAAAATATTACTCCAGAGTGAGATGAATAAGGCAAAAAATTAAGCCTAAGGATGTCACTAAGAGGGCGAAAAAATAGAGAGGCACCGGTAGCCACGCGGGTAAATAACAGTAAATAATATGAGGCTCAAGATAATAATAAAGCATCCACACATTAATATATAATATATATATAGATAAGAGAAATAAAAAAATGACGTACACAAGGGATAAATAACAGAGCGCAGATAGCCACGATCAGGATAAAGGATAAAAAAGCGGCACAGAACAAAAGAGAGATAAGTCACGGCAATCGTCAATCACGCAGAATAGAAGTACAGCCTCATCAAAATACAGACTCACGCCATAATATATATAATAAGAGATATAATGAATGAATAAGATAGAATATAAATTGAAAGATATATGAATTGATGTGTCATATGGATATGATAATAAAATTTATTATTGATTATTATTAATTTAATTAATAATAAAAATATACCATAAGATCTTAGCCCCCCTCATCACCTCTCCTATTAATATGCAATGATCCGCCGATGTATTAATTAATTATATTATAATTATTATTTATTATGTAATATATATAATAGAGAGATATATTATATTAGATTATTAATTATGATAATTTATGTAATTAATGATTAGATTACAAAGATGAGAGGGCTACTGAGAGATTGCCATCAACCGAAACCACCCAACCCAAAGACGATAATTAATAACAGACCAGTTCCCAAATATATTCATGTTAGTAAAGGACACCAAAGTAAGAATGACTTCATGGGTTTTCAATCTGCTTATCATAAGGATTAATTCTATCACACAAAAAGTATCGGTTCCTTCAAAGATGAAACGAAATCAAAATAAGAAAGTTGATGGTAATATATATATACACATTTAATATTACTTATCGATGATATCTTAAATAGCAGGAATTGTGTCAGGTGTTAGATAATTAAATCCTTGAAAATTTAAAGATATGGAAATGATTGAAGAAATAAAGTCACATTTATTAGAAAATCCATAAAGATTATAAAATATATAGCTAAAATAAAAATTTTCTAAATTGGAAAACTAAAACTTTTATAAAAATTATAAGAATAAAAGATGAAAAATTTAAAATACGAACAAAGAGATTCCAGGAGATTATTATAAAGTTTTGGAATAAGTGGTTTGTTATTTAGATTAAAAAATATTTGTAAAGGAAAGTTAATTAAACACATTTAAATTCTAATAGGGAAAATAGAATAATAATATGAAATAAATTGATGTTTAATAAATAGAATGAAAAGGATATTAAAATACAATAGAATTCTAATCAATTAATTTTAATATTATAGTAATCAATAATCACGATAAATTTTAGTGATAAATAAAATAAATAATGATTAAGAATTGAATCATAATAATATAATAGATAAATTAGAAATAATCATCAAGATGACGACACAAATATTACTTATTAAACTAGATTCAACGCATCCTATGGAGAACAAGTAGATAAGATAGAAGGAGAAGATAAATAAAGTAGTATGATAGTATGAATTCTAAGTGTATAAAAAAATATCATTAATCCACCACAGAAAAATAAATAATCACTCAAACCCCCAAATTACAATATAATTAAGTTGTTTATCTAATATCTCAAATAAAAAATTGAAACATAGTTAATGAATATATAATTATTGTTGATGAAACAACGATTAATCATTGCTCTTTTAGGCTTAAAAAACCGAAGTGGTTGATTGAAGGATCATACGTACTCTCTCACTACTCCTAACGGATCTCTCGCCGTCCTCGGTCTTCCGATCCGTTCATACTCTCAAATCCTCTAACATCTCTCACATCTCTGTCTCTCTATACCTCGTCTCTCGATCTCGTCCGTCTCGTATAATCAACTCGTGCTCGAAGTGCAAAGGAGGTTAACTATATAGGTGAATCACACAAAAGCAGTATAAAAATAAAACTTATAGACTTAATGAGAAGAACTTAGCAGGCATGGCAAGTTCTCACGAAGTTAAGATATGGGTTGGGGGAAGGGGACGGAAACGAAGGAAGATAGAAAAAGAAAGACCCCGACGACAAACAGAGCGGGGTGGCCAAACCACATTGCACAGAACCTCAAAATTTTGCGGAATATTCTCCCACTCTTCTTCAATTGCCGTCTTAATTAAGGTATTGAAATAAAGAAACAATAATAAACAATAAAGCTGTATACAATGTACTTAGGGTAGAGAATATTGACCGAGGGAGGAGGAGGGCAAAAAGGAGAAATATAAATAAGGGGTAGCAGAGCGAAACCAGAAACTAATCCACAACAGAAGAGCTGGATGTTACAGAATTACGAAATGTCTCTGGAAACAGTTCATCGGATGCGAACGAATTACCCTTGAACTGTCTTAAGACAAAATAATGACAGACCGAGCATAGCAGCAAGTTAATCAAAGAATTGTCACGCCACCCCATACAATGCGAGTACCAACAGTAGATTAATGAACCAATTAATTATGATTTAATCGAGGAGATAGCGAGACCAGAAGCGTCGAATAATAATATCAAAAAACGGATAAAGAACAGACAAAGAACCGCAGAAAGAATTATAGTCAAACAGAAGATAGGAAAGTCATTCCACAAAGTGTGTAAACCAAACAATCAAAACGCAATGGTGTAGAGTTGTAATTGATGTGTAAAATCTAATCATTGAAATTAAAACTCAGTATGTTAACGATCGTATAACCAGTAAGTATCACAGGCATTGCGCGTCGGCGCTTAGAGTCCAGCCGAGAGAAAGATCCCCCCCGTCTTTAGCTACTACCAATACGACCTCTCGTAAGAAGTCAAAATATGCGCTGCTTAAAGACAATCGGTGGAGTGAACAACAGAACATAAAAATAAATAAAAAAAAAATTAACTGAGTCTACTGAGGAATAGTAGAGACTACTCGGGTCAGCACCCACAACGCGTGTGGACCACACACAGCATAAGAGCAGAGCGGAGTCTCGAAAAATGAGTAGTCGCTACTAGACGAGAAGGCAGTGTGTACCACTGGGTAATCCCATAAATTTCGATATACGTGTTAAGAGGTGACTGGTGGGTCGTAAAATATGTTGTAACTACGAAGGTGCTTATAAATATGTAAGTTAAAAAACAGGCACTGGATTTTATGATCTCTAAATTTGGCGTTCAGCACACAAGCGAATAAAGCTCGGACACAACAGCGAGAGCCACTAAAGCAACGAGCAGATCAGCACGACGTAACGAGGCAACACATGGACTAACACGAACACCACACACACCAAGACTACGTCAACCACACACACACACGCAAGACCTCGATATAAAAAAATTAATATAATGATGAAACGAAGAAAGTTTGTAAAAAAATATACTAGTAGTATCCATAAAAATACGTGTGACAGTATTAAACAGAGTGATCACGCCCTATGTAGACCGTATATACTAATAATATAGATAGATAAGTTATATATATATTATAAGAGATGTTATAATATATATATTGATAGAAGATATATATAGATATAGATACTATATTATATAATTATTATACCGTATGTATATTATAGTAATAATAGTTATATTTAATATATAATATAAAGATATGCAAAATATAATTGTATATATAAAGTAGAGTTCAGAAGTACTTAAGAAAAACCACGGAATCATACTCAAAGTAATAAGTAAGCGCTAGGAAGCGGAGATACCGAGGCAGGTAGTGCATAAGAACGAACAAAAAATAATGAAAAGCTGAGGATATATGGGCATAAATAATAAAGAAAATTACCAATAAATATATAGGTGAAAAAGAAATCTCAATCTAAAGATATAAGGACATACCGCTATATGAGAACTAGTAAAAAGAGAGGTAAGATATAGTGGTTAAGTGTGAGTAAATATGTAGTCAGTAACATCAAGATAATAGTTACCCAAACTCAGGAAAAAGATCATGATACTACATACATAAGATATTTATAATATATAATGAAATAGAGTAATTATCTGTACTTAACATTCTTGATATTATATTACTACTATAGAAATTAAACCATTTTTTTTAAAGATATAATGTAGAGATAAAGATATATATATACGATATAGAATAATATATACTAAATATAGTATAATTATAGTATAGTATTTCTTACTATAGATCACGATAGAAATACCTCCGCTAGACTAACTAACAAGATGAAATAACACAAGGTAAAGTAGATAAGTGGAAATCAATAGAATACTTATCATAAATATAATGATTGTAACATAATTATTGTCATAAGTATGTAACATAAGCAAAGCTCCAAGATCATATGAATACGAGAAGAAAGTAAAGAGAAAAATCATAGAGTATAACCCCAGAGCTTAGCATGTATAAAAACACTGGGTAATATACTATTAAACTCGAAAATATCCGCTCACTCTCTTCGTAAGCCTAGTGCCTCATCGTTCTCGAACCCCGACGGGCACCCGCTATCCGGCCGAATGTGAGAAGATCTCATAAACCTGAAATTTACTCGCAGAAAAAGCATATAAAAGACGTACTCTCACTTATAGAAACACTGTCTAAACAGAGAGAGAAAAGATAGAATAATACGGCAATGTAGATCCCATCTAGGTAGTAAATACGCGTACTGACAATACTCGCTCGAGGTCACCAATTACAGTAAGCGTTAGCGTCACTTCCAAGCACCTCTTACGTGACCAACAGCCGCCGAACTCCCACTATACCCGTTAGATTCTTAGTTTCCCCGACCACTTCAGTGTAAAAGGTCATAAATGGATAACATATTTAAATAGACTACACAAACTAAACAACAAATATATAAAATATAATAATAAGGCACTAAAATCCCTCCGAACCAAGACCAAAGATGTTGTACCCCGAACATGATATTTTTTACCCGCCACCTTACATCATCACGTATTACAAACAGCTAACCATAACGACATCTCTCGTCCCTATCCTCATGAGCTAAAATTGTGATTTTTATGCTTTATCTTTAGATTTATTTAATTCATATAAATTTTTAATTTTTTAAAAATATTTCTGATATTTAAACCTGCTAAAATATGGTTAATATATAAATATTATTATAACTATCACATACTAATTAAGATGATTTTTTTTATACATAAAAACACAAAAGATTTAACGAAATATTATTAATTATTAACTGAATAATTCTATTATATATATTATATTATATATATTATATTATAGTTATTAAATATATATATTAATAAAAGTAATAATAATAATGAATAATAATATTAAAATATATAATTATAAATAATATACATTATAGATAATAATATATTATTGATGAAAGTATAAATAAATATATAAAGAATAAAAAAAAAATTAACTAGGATACTTATATTTTCGAAAATGTTATTATAACAAAAAAGCGACCATGGAGAGAGAAGAGAGATGAAAGAAGAGAGAAGAAGAGAAAGAAAAAGAGAGGAGAAAGAGAGAAGAGAGAGGAGAGCGAAAGTTGCTAAAGAGAGAGGAGTAAAAGAGAGAGGGTAGCAAAAAAAGCGAAGAACAAGAGAGAAGAAAGATAGAAAGATTAAAACGAAAAAGTTTTGGAGAGAGAAAGGAGAGGAAGAGAATAAGTTTCAGTTAGAATGATTCATCATTATTATTACACAAATATATCAAGATTTTGATATAAACCATTTTAGTATGTACGAAGGGGGTAGTGGTAGTTACAAATACTTAGAGCTCCGGGACTGAGAGGCCTGCACATTTAACCCCCTAACCAGTTAATAAAACCTAAATAATGGACAGTAAGAAGTTATCTTAAGAAAGCAAATTAAGTTCAAACGCAATATTATTGATTCATGCTTATATACGCACAACACTGCAGCTCTGTATATGATTTTTGTATAAGCATTAGTATATCGGTAGTAGTTTTCTGTTGACTGTAGGATCAGCTTATCAGAATTTTTCAATTATTTTGAAAACATGATTTTAAGACATTTTTCAAATTCAACTCCATTACTAATTTTCTTCGAAATGACTTCCAACTTCGAAAAAGAAGTTATATATAGATAAGGTCTATTACCTAGAGAAATAGAATAAAGAAAATAATTTTTTGATTGGGATTGCATCTAAGAGATGTAGCTAAAAGCTTGGATTTCCGAGCTTCACATAATCCCTGCGGTTTTTTTTTTCTTTTTTCTGGGATGTTAAACTACGACAACCAGAAAATTGACTCAAGTAATTCGGTCTCTGGTATTCGCTGCTCATCCCGATTACACATCCCACGGCATGACCAACTCGTTCGACAGCCATACTAGCGCTGACGTCGAGTCGCTTGGAGCGCGAGTCAACCTACTCCTACCGTACGTCATACTCATTAGATCATGAGTTTTCTTTGCGTATACATCGCGTGGGCAGCTTTTGGCACTCCTCTCCTTGGAGCAATCTTAGAAAAAACAAGGGAAAAAAACCAAACAGATCACAAAACAAAACAACAAAGACAATCACACAACCAAAAATGCGGACCCTACCAACTCAATATATCACTTACTCTTTAACACTTTTCTCTCCCTATCTCTCTTGTGTATCTCGCCGGCGTTAACGACGCCCAAAAAGCGCGCTCGCACCCTAATCATAGAGCTCCACAAACCCTCAGACTCTCGCCCCCTGACGCTAACTACAACGCCCCTCAGAAAATGCTCTCGAATACTCTTCATCAGCGAATCACGCGCGAAAAAACAAAAAAAAACCCAAATACAAACCTATATCAGCTTCCTTCCAAAACAAAAACACTCCCTGCGAAGGCAACAAAAGTCGGCTCATTATCAGCTTGATACCTTGCCCCACATCCCCACCCCCTGCCATTAACATCACACCAAATATATCAACGCATAATATCCATCCCCACTGCGATTCGCAACACACATATTCATAACACCGCAATCAAAACCAAACTGCCCCCCGCAAGCTAGACAGTCCAAATATCTAAACAACTAAGTACATACCAACACCCTCCTATTCCAACCCTCCTCCAACCACAAAAACAATACATAATCAACTACACACCAACCCGCCTCCTCATACAATCATGGAATAAACTATAGCCGAACTCCACAACAGAAAGCCCATAAGACCACAATATAGCTTAAACGCCATCCCATAACGCCTCATCAACTTTGTAGATTTCCCTACTTTTCATAATAGTATATATAATCTCTATATTCACATAAACTAAGGAAATTGTTTTCAAAATTAACAAACCACACACGCGAGTTCTCAGCAGAGTTCGGCACACCGGCATCAATGTGCGCTATTTGTACCAACAGGTAGTGCGTTACTAGCGCAAACTAACTTAGCGCTCTCCTTCACCACCACCAAACACAAATTAATATGACTTAAGCTTAACTGGAAACAACAGATAAACCAAGAATAGTCGACCAAGCCGAAAAGAAAAGGAATAAGTCGGAATGACCTACATTTTTCACAACCGCAGAAACAGATATAGACGATGAAAATTTAATAAGTTAGAAATTTTACAGACATTACAGAGTTGAGTTAATTTAAATATAAGATATGAAAAAAGTCAAGGTATGTGTGCATGTACGTAATAGGTACCGATCTGAGGGAAACGTTGCAAACGAGAGTACGATTTTATTGGATTAAGATAATATCTGAATGATGTTAGTCTGGAAGATGGTAGAGTGGAGAAGTAGCGAGACTGATCAGATGATAGTGTTGGAGAGACTAGCAAAGATAGATAGTAGATATAGGAGTGCAATCAAAAAATAGGGGCACAATAGGAACGACGTCGGAAAAAACGAAAAATGAAATAAAGAATAAGAAGAATAGCAAGTGGAAAGGCGTGCAAAAAAGAAAAAACGACCTATAACAGTGGTTTAGGGGTGGCTTAGTTAGCGGGCAAGAAACAATAAGAGGTGAGATGCCGGTGTAACCGAAAAAAAATGAAGATCTGAGTTGTCCTCAGCTCGCCAAGACCAAAGAACGAACAGCTCAGCTACGTTGTTGTAAAAGATAAGCACCTAATTATAATCCTTTAAACAACAATGAGTATCCATATAAGTTGAAGATATTTAACTATTAGAGTTGGTGTTAAAGAGTAAGAGATGGTTTTTATCAGAAGTGAAAAAAATATGATATCATTGTAATTATTGTGTAGGTGAAGAAAGGAGTGACTGAGAAGTAATCATATTGATATTATATAATATAATAATTATAATATATATATATAGATACCTAATACTATTAAACTATCTTAATATAAAAGGACAAGTAATTTAAACTTTAACTGCTTCCCCTCACTAAAAATCAATAAATATATGAATTTTTGTTACGATTTGACATGAAAAAATTTTAAACAGAAATTGAAACTTTACATTGAAAATTTCATGGACTCAGAGAAAGCCGAGCCATTCAATTCAGCATGAAAACCCATTAAATATTATAATAGTACGAAGATTGTGTTATTGAAGATTAAAATCAGTATTACGAGGGTATACTTTTAGAGATAATGGGTATACAATCTATTTATGACGAGTATAATCAATTATGTTATAGATTCATATGTTATAAAATTAAGTTCTAAGTTGATATATTAGTATAGCGGCTGGTAGATGTAATGCAAGGAGAGTTATAATCGGTAATAGGATAAGCGTTAATATATGTAGTATAAGAGATTGGATATATTATATAAAGAGCGAGCGCGAGATAAGTCTAAAAGTCGTAGAGAGACTAAAAGACTAACTTCCATGTGCTAAAGTATGTAGTATAGAAAAACTATAGAAAAGCGGCATTAAAACGATATCATTTACTTATATGAGATAATATACCTAGAGCGAGCACAACATTTGAAATTCGTTGATTTTCAATAGATAGGTGTATCAAGTTCTAGAGAAATAGAGCTCGTATTAAATATAATCCTAACTCGGAATCTAGCAGTAAATAGGAAACAGATAAGAAACGGAATGCACAACTCATTTCTGTAGATAGTAGTCCAAAGAACAATAGAGGGAACGGGTACTGTGAGCGCACTTGTGACCATGACTGAAAGTAGGTATTGCTAATACAAAGTATATAATAACTCAATTTAAAAGAAGGCATGTGAACGTACATAAGCAAGAGATGGACGAAAGGTCTGAAGTCAATTATAATCTCGTCTTACATTTTACTGTTGGAATAGAAGAATGAATTAAGGTATCTAACATCCTATCTATACTCTTTAAGAAAATGTATCGACGAAATAACTAAGACAAGCAGAATACTAATTTGTGCTATTGAGAACTCTCTATGCGAAGTGTAGACTAAACTGCTTAACTCTACTGATCATTACATTTCTAAATTATCTATGTACCTTCTTCCCACAGCGCTTCACTACATCGCTCATGCCCTCTCTCTCATCTGCATTCTCCTCTCTTCTTCTCTCTCTCTCTCTATCTACTCTTCAGGCCATCTCTCTCGTTAATTCAACTTCGGCACCTATTAGTCAAAGAGACTACAACGTGCTTGCGTTCTTCTGACATAGTCACGTACCTCTGCGAGCCATACTGAGAAACAACGATATCAAGACAATATTAGTATAAGAGCAGTTTGGTTATTATCGACCAAGGAGATAAACCATGCAATGGACGTTTCAAGTTTGCTGATCAAGTGGATTCCGATATACCTTAATCTCTTCTAATATGAGGAATGGATATAATAGCTCATTTACTAAAAGGAAATAGACGTTACATAAATGAAAAAAGTCTTAGAAATAGAAGTAAATAAGATGAGTGATAGAAATTACCTGCCTTATATATAATATATAAACAATAAGATAAATAATGAATAAGGAAATGGATAGAACAGTATAATTGATAACAATTGATATCCTCGCGATATATGAGTACAATGTGGTAGATGGTAGAGTAGATATTCTACAAACAGTGCAAGCAGCAAAAAGTGAGACACCACGTTTAAAGGAAGACATGAGGAAGATACATTCTCCTGGCTCATCAATCCATCGCGCAAGATTCATTTTTATACTAGTTCTAGCACTGCACAAGCGAAGTCTACAGTTTCTCAATTCAATATTACTGGCCATAAATACAAAATAAAATAAATATTTCTCTATTTAATTTTAGATACAAATATTCTAAAAACAATCGATTTTTTTAACTCCTCTAATCAACATTCGAGTAATATATTTTATGTTTATTGGTATATTTTGGATGCATAAAGAGAATATAAATAAAATATAATAAGGAATAAATAGGATTATCATTGATTGGTAGTTATAGTTTGATAGAGAGCGATAGTTATTAATTTAAGATAAGTCAGAAGGAACCTATTATATATAGGATAAATCATGTATACCCTAGATAGGATGAAAGATTGTAGATTATAAATATTGCATCTATAAGAAAGAAATTATATATGATAATTGACATAAAGTATAGATGAATATAATTACTTAGAGAATAAAATGATAAATCAATAAGAAATTTTCCTATCATATATAATGTCTCTTAACCCTTGGAATTTAGGAAAATAAAACCATATATGTTATTTATAATACGACGCCCTGATATATACTATATAGAAGGTAGCACTATAATTATCCATAGGACTCTAATAACACAAGTTCCCTCCCCTAGAATTTCTCCTTCACTGAGATAACTAATACTTTAATTTATACTAATCCAAGAACTAATAGGATAACGGGAGAAAGGTTAAAAACTTAGTATAGAAAAGTGGTGAAGGTAGTGGTAAAAACGGTATAAATAAGTAATTTATAATTAGAGATGTTATATATGTACATATTAAGGAATTAATAAATAGTAAAAAGGTTAATTTATTAAATAATATAGGAATATACTATAAAGATAAGAACGTATCGATAATAATAATAAGTAGAAGCAGAAGAAGAAGTTAGATATGAGTGAAAGTAAATATAAAGATAAACAATAGTGCGTTATCATAGATGTTTAGGATAAGATATATTATAGATAGGATATAAGGTATATGGAATCAAATTCATTAACATTGACTAAAAAATTGATTGAGAAAAATGTTTAAATATAGGGGAAGTAAGAAGAAGAATAAATTTATTATATAGGGTTAATGAGTATTATGCAACATAGGGACAGTTATATAAATATGAACTAGGCAGTTAAATTAAGAAAGCGTGATTTATGGAACGAGTGTTAAGAGAATGACATAAATAATAACGAATAATTGTTTATTAATGTTAGGGTGAGTAGAAGAATTCCTTGAAAAATCAAAAAGTATGAATATGAATGTAGATTATGACGAATAGATAGGAAGACAGTGATGTATTAAGATAGAGAGAATTAGGTGTCAATGGTGATTATGGTTAATAGGACTTCATATTTTCGGGTAAGTAAGACTAGTGTGTGGGATGAAGCTATTCTCCTTGGTTATACAATCCCATATACTGGCTGCTATAAACTTGAGAAAAACAGCTGACCAGGGAATGGCCAGTAGATGGTAAAAAGATGGCCAGAAGATTTATAAGGATGGCAAGGAAATGATCAGAAGGAAAAAAGGAAATAATGAAGAATGTGAAGATAATGGATGAGTAGCTATACTTATATACCTACTAGACCTATTCATTAAAATTATTAATAGTAGTGAAGTGATAATGTATATGTTCTTTGCATAGCGACAGGACCAGAAAGAGATTTGAAGAATGAGCTATGGTAGAGATTGATTGGAAGCGAAGATAGGGAAAAGAGAGGGTTGAAATAAAGATAGACGTTTAAGCAATAAGTATAAGTAAGGTATTAATGTTTTGAGAGAAGAGACATTTACTTAGTATATGTTATGTTAGATCGTTGAGCAGCTGCTGGACAAAGTGTCTAGAGAGTTAATAAAATTAAGACAAGGTGTGTTTCAGGTAATATTGTGGTTAGCTTTGATGTAGTTATGTTAGGAAAGTTTATGATTGAGCGAATGGCAGGAAGATTGGTCTAGTGTCAATAAATCCGTTATGATGTAATGATAAAAAGAGCTTAAAACGACATAGTGTGCTGAGATAGGTTATATAATATCTATGATATATGCATATAGAGTCTTATAACAATGTAAGAGGAGAAGTTTAAGTATACGCTAAGGTAGATATATTTGTTATTCTTATCAGTAGTAGAGACGGAATATGTACTGGAAAAGAGAAGTTATAGATCTATATAGTTATCTAGATGTGATTTCAGAGTATATAGAATGAGTAACAAATCTTAGGGCATGCATAGCAGAGACTGTAAGTAAAGAATGAAAAGATGGGAAGGATAGAAGAACTATTAGGAAGTAGGAGAGAGCAAAATAAGAAATAGATTGTGGGTGAAGAAGTGGGATAAGTAGTTACGAAAAAGGCGAGTTGATTAATGTTGAGTAATGGTATTGTCATGTGGGAAAGAATATGAAGTCGGTTACGAGTTAAACAGGGCACAGTGATATAAGTATGGCGATAGTTGATTAGGGAATACCGACCGTCTGGTATCGAGACCAAAGAGGAATAAGTATGGAATTGAAGTCAATGTGTGATGAGGTGCTGACGATAATGTTGAAGAGATAGTGCTATTATGAGTTTAGCGCAGTAGCCAGCGATATAAAGGGTAGTATGCATATTATAAATTAAGTAAGGAAGAGAGGTTTATTGTATAAATGAGGTGCATATTATGTGCCCTACCAGATGAGCAAGGGATGACCATCAAGTATACCATTGGTTCACTGACTAATATACCGTTAGTATAGATATGATGAAGTCCTCGCTGATGTGTCCCTATGAAAGCGAATTAGTAGAGTTAGAGTAGTATATGATTTTCTGTCAACGTATGACGAATATAGTTCTCACTAATTATATATTCGGATATTATTCCATTAGAGGACTGAGCTTTATAGAAATATACTGTATAAGGCTGGGTACTTCATACTGTCCTTCGATACCTTTATGGTCTCTCAATATATATACTTACTTAATGACACTTTTTTCTTTCCTGCTATATATATAATACACGTTGTCAATTACATGTATGACCTACGATACTTATAACCAACCAGTTATACTGATAGGAGGCAAAAAGGAACAGATTTAACGAATAAGGAAAAAAAAGGAAAATTAGTATCCCAACGTTGCTGTCGATATAATACAGAACAAGTATATCGCTACTATATATTTACTTTACTTATATGCATCAATGAATCTAAATGGCTAGATGACTGAGATTTATAATTAATATATATTAAAAATAATTATTTAAGTCAAGCAATACAAAAAATATTCGGTTTTATTATTATT